>JAQGAE010001076.1:0-26144 GCA_034696685.1 Julus scandinavius
TAAAGTCCCGCATTCTACTTTTTAACATTTCGAAAAGGGCTTTAGAGAAAAATGCTAATTTGAACAAGTTTTTTTTTTTGATAAACATATGCATATATGGATTACCTAAGCGATATTAAATAATACATAGAATTCACATTAAAATTTGTAGTAAACAGCTAACAAATGCGTAGTTAAATTAATCCACTGATTTATACCTGTATATCGAGGCTTTGTGATAACTATTGATGGAAGTTTTTTGACATTGACATTATCTCTATTAGCAAAGCTTATTTAACTACAATGCAATTTTTTAAAAAAATTATCCAAACGAACGTAGTTTCAAATTTGTCAATATTATTGCTTTTGTGTTATTATTGAAGCCTACATCCGCTGATATCATAACACTAACAGTAGTTATGCATTTGTACAAGTTTTTTTAACTATTAATTATTAAGCTTTTACGAATGTTTATAGAGGGTCATGCACACATATTTTGTTTGAAAAAAAAAGTGAAAAATAACACTGCAATAAGTTCTTTTGATATCCTTCTAGGTTGTCGACTCAAAGACTTGACGAACCAATACGATATCATCATCGACAAAGATGTCAAGACCAACGCGTACAACACGGTGCTCAGTGTCAAGTGCAACACTGACACAAACGAGTTGAGCAACGTGAAAGCCAAATGCATGTTCGGCAAATGGAAAGTACCTTCCATTTGCAACAAGCACTGCCCACATCTTTCAGGGTCGGACAACTTGAGGGTCGACTATTCCAGTCGCCCCCTCAGCCATGGGGTCACTGCCAAATTTCAGTGCACCGATCAAGGGCTCTTTCTGCACGGGCATGACCAGGCCACGTGCCTGTCATCTGGCCACTGGTCGAGCCCGCCTCCCAAGTGCCTGGATCACATCAAGCAATCCTTCAACAAGGGTCAGAATGCCACCCTGACCTGCAAGATGACTTCCTGTTCGACTTGGATGTGGCAATTCGATGGCGAGTGGATTTTAGCAGGCAAAAACGATTTTCCAAACTTGAGAAACAATCGAAAAACCCTGGATATCATAAACATAAATGAGACGCTCACAGGGCGCTATCTGTGTTTTTGCATCAATTTGGACAGCGAATACGTGACGCAGATGACATATCATGTCAGCTTGACATCACAAAAATCGCATAAGAAAAAGGATAAGAAGCATCATAAACCGAAAAACCATCAGCACCATCAGCATCACCAGTGAAAATGTATATGCAGGAAGCGAATGTTGTCCAAACTTTGTCCTTAGCACAAGTGTCATGTGCACAAATAAAACTCACAATGTTTCAATTTTCAGCCAGACAGCTGCGAATCTTGACACCATCTACCTTTAGCTTACAAGACTTAAGGCCGGATCCACATTACTAAACATATTCGCCGAATGCAATGTAAGGTTTTGTGCATGTCACAAAATTTAATGCAGTGTGGACGTGTTCGCCAAGCGATTCACCGACTATCAGAGATTTGGGCCACAAATTTACGCATAACGTAAAAATTAATGTGGCAAATAAAAAATTTGGATTTTAGGCAAGAATATTTACGCTGTGGGCACGACTTTACAGAAATAATAATTTTGCAATAAATATGACACACTGTCAACTAAAGTTTTATACCTTTAAAGTTTTCACAAATATTTCAAGAAAAAAAGTTTTCACAAAATATTTCAAAAAAAAGTTTTCACAAAATATTTCAAAAAAAAATATTTACAACTATTTCAGACAAAAGCATACAAATGTACCATTCTTGTATTCTAACTGCCATATGCGCAGATGTTGACCATTATCACAGGGATTGCATTGAATTGGCAATTGCATACTGTGCCTTTTTTCCAATGACTGTTGCAATTTTCATTGTTTCGTTTTCTAAACATTCATTGAACAAAAACGTAAACATATTTACTTGCGCTGTTTTAGGCGCATCCGAACGTCGGGGGTTTTCCCATTATTATCATTTTTTAAAGTCACTAAAAACTAAAAAATCTGCCACAGACCATGTCTACAAAGTGTGCTCAAGTAAGCAAATTTAAAAAAAAAGTATTATGTAATGAAGTACATAAGCATTGGTGTATAAATATAGTGTTTTCAACATGAAAGTTACCTGAAACTTGTAATGATTGTCAGTGCTCCTGCATTTGCTAATAAGACTAAATAAATACAGTATGTAAATGGTAATGAGCGTTTCCTGTAGTCGAATATAATAAGACATTTGGGAATTTACTTTTGTTATATGTATCATTTATGGCAGACTTTCAAAAACTGCTAAATTATGGAAGGGGGGAAAAAACTGACCTTCATTCGCTATTTGCAAAAAGGATAGAGACCTGTAATTGCATATAATTATACTTAATTTACTATTTTGTCTACTATTAATTTCTTTCACGCGAGGACTAGTAACGTCAGTAGGAGACTGTTTGGGGGTCATTATAAAAAAGTCCCCAAAATCACTTAAAAATGATACAAAAATGGCATCATTCTATCCCAGGAATGGAATGGACACCGCATGGACATGGGGTATGGAAGGGGGTTAATTTTTGAACGAATTTTGGGGACGTCTTTTTTGAATGGCTCCTAAATGGTGAATAAACCTATTATTTTCGGACATACGTCCAATTAAATACTCTGTAATTAGGGTTTTATAAAGATATAATAGTTTGGGTAAAAACTTGATATTCTTTACAAATCCGCCTATTTCATAACAAAAAATGTCCATTAATCTTGTGCAAATTACACTAATCTTAACACCAGAAGTCAGAAATCACCTCGAGCGTTGAAGAGCATTATTGGAGCTAAAAAAAAACCACACCAAAAAAAGCTGACTCACACTAATAAGTAATCGTGTTAAAATATTATGACAAGAAAAAAGAAATGAACACTTATGCAATGCATCAACGAATATATTGCAACGTAAAGAAACAAAGCATTTCCTTAGTTGGTTTATAAAATGAATTATAAAACTGAAAGAAGTTGACACATTTTTCTAATACACAAGTATAGATTCCATCATTGTTTCTAAATTAAGTTTTGCTCCATATCGTAATGTTTAACTAACACCTTTTAAGCCTGTAAGCCATAGACAACAACTGAGTTGTTCATATCTAGTTTTATCATGTTGATTTAAAAAAAACTGATTTTGCAATGTCAGACCTACATGAACAAGAAATAACCAAGGACAACTAAATTGTACGCGCAATTAGCTCTACTGTTCTACTGTATGCGACATTATTTTCATAAACAATACTGTTGGAATTCAAAAAAATACATATACTGTAAGGTGAAAAATGATTAAACTGTTGTTGCATTTCTTTTTACTTGTATAATTTCAACTTTCAAAATTCCTAAGGTGCGTATCCACAAAAAAAAAATTAGAAACAAAAACATACAAACATTGGTGTGTCCAGAAGTGTTTGTGAAACAATGTGTCGAAAAATGGCCATTTTCTGACACATTTCGTGTGTCCGGGCGATCGCTTAAGAGGCGGTCTGTATCATAGGAAATTTGCGACACATGTTTCGAAAAACATGCTGGAAACTTTGTTTCAGTGTTTTACGTGTACAGTGGAACCTCGCATAACGAGTATAATTCGTTCTGGAGTCTTACTCGTAAAGCGAAACACTCGTTAAGCGAAACAATTTCTACCATATAAATTGTTGTAAAATACGATAATGCGTTCCATGCCGAAAAAAATACTCAAAAATTGAAATTTTCAAAAAAAAAGTTATGTGTAACATTTATTAAAAAAAAATACATATATTCCTACCTACATACATTTATACCTAATTCGTTTTTGCTAGAAAGCTGTCTAGAGAAATTCGTTTTTGCCGAAGCTTCAAAATTTGGTAAAAATGCGACACCACATTATCATTGAATAAATTTGTAGCGAATTCGCCTATCCACGTCACTCATTAAGCGAGTCATTTTTTTAAAATTTATATTGCTCGTTATGCGAATTTCTCGTTTTGCGAGGTGCTCGTTAAGCGAGGTTCCACTGTATGTATATGTTTCACATAAACATACATATAAAACACTGAAACAAAGTTTCCTGCATGTTTTTCGAAACACGTGTCGCAAATTTCCTTTGATCCAGACCGCCTCTTGAGCGATCGCCAGGACACACGAAATGTGTCAGAAAAATGCCGTTTTTTGACACATTGCTTCACAAACATTTCTGGACACATCAATGTTTGTATGTGTATGATTTTTGTGTCTAATGTTTCTTTTGGTGGATACGCAACTTTATGGAAGCACAAAATATCATGTTTCTCTGCATATAACCCGTGTACTTAATGATTGCCTACATTCAGGGGCTTATCCAAGCGTTGTAATAATAGACAAGCTATAAAGAGGATAAAATCTATTCGGACACTTACATCGATGCTAGGTGCTACTATTGTGGAAAAGAAATGGTGGCATCCAATTTCCACAACGGGGAAAGTCCTTTGGCGCAGATGGCATTTGTTCAAGTTCTCCGACTTGAAACACTAGGGCCATTCCATTTTCCAAATGGAAATCCATATGACAATGCAATAACCAAAAACCTGGAAAAAAATATTCTTTTTTTAGTATTCAATGTATTGAATTTTACAGGTAATATTAACACTGACTGCAATAGACATGAAGGATTAATTCTACCTCTTCAGTCTTCACGCACATTGACACGATCACACCCACTGGACATTTTGGTAATTAACTGGTAATCATTTTTACGTCATTTTTTTTGGAATCTGTCCATTTTTTAACGGTTTCTATGCAAGATCATGAACAACAGAAATCACTGAACCCACCTGGATTATCTGCATAAAACCTCAACACTGTGTATCCCTTGTATGGTACATTGACGGTGTCTTTCATCGCAGCCCCTCGAAGTTTCCTAGGTAATTTCTTGTCTTTGTCGAGCTTTTTAATTTTATCCATGGTGATGTTGTCCA
This sequence comes from Julus scandinavius, assembly GCA_034696685.1. Classification (NCBI taxonomy): domain Eukaryota; kingdom Metazoa; phylum Arthropoda; class Diplopoda; order Julida; family Julidae; genus Julus; species Julus scandinavius. The sequence continues at coordinate 4,944 of JAQGAE010001076.1, forward strand.
TTGCTTCTATTCCCAACACACGGAAATAATGTCCATGGATATGAAGCATGTGACTCGCCTCAAAGTAAGCGCCTATGCCATGAAACAATTTTAGATTAGTTAACATATTCACATAATTAATTGTTATATGACCTGTTGTGGAAAGAAAATTGAACCAATTATCAACATTATTATATTGAATTTAAAAAATATATAAAAAAAAGCTTTACCTTCGTCAACAAATATGATTTCCACGACAGAATTCAACTTCACCTTCAGAAGATGGACACAGTGACAATATTCACCAGAACAGTTTCTCTTAATCGAAGTGTAGTTGCAGATTAATTCCTCTGGCACTGAGTCTCTTTGAGTTAATAAAGGGGAAGGTGGCATCATGAAGGAAATATAATTGAGGACGGCTGCCGGGTGCCGGTAAGAAGGATGAACATTATTCACTGGGAAGTACACTGGGTGATAAAACCGAAGATCGTCCATGAAATAATAATCGTACTGTATGAAAAATTTATAATCTGGTTCCCGTAATAAGCATTCATCATCGGGAAGAAGACTGGTTAACGTGTTCGCATTTATACGTGAAGAATTGGTGATGCCATCAACTGGATTCAGTTCCTATTACAAACATGACAAAATAGAATTGGATTTTCTATTTGTAACACTGTCAAGCTATTTTGAGCATGTATAGTTGGTTTCGTGACTAAGCATAACTTCAATTAGGTAGTTTAATTATTATTGACTATAAATTGATTCGATCACCTCATTATTGCAAACTTGTAAATTTTTCAACCAAGTACAAATTTTTCCAGATACACCAGGGCATTTTATGAGATATGTTTAAGCCCAAATAAATCTCAGACTAAATCTAAAGTTGGCTAAGTTGTTTTGCACTTTAAACTTCTCAAACTTAAAAAAAAATGCAATTGTCGTCTGCTATGAAGTCGCCATTTTGAAAATAAGCTTCCCCTTTTGGTAAATGGGCAAAACTGTTATGTGTGTAATCAATTGTGTGAAACTTCTAGTTTAATTAATTAAAAGGTATGCTAATGTTACCATCTTGTATAATAGATATTTTATTACCTTCCCAATCCTGGACGTAGAACTGTAACTGGCATTTGGTAAAGGGTCCTCCAAAGAAGCTCCTTTGTACCTCAGAATAGCAGTTGTGAAGGCACTAGTAAATCTTTCATCACCATCAATCAACGCGTGCAATTTCAGCCAATAATTCGCAATATTCTGAGTGGCATGCAGGACAAAGTCATATCTCTCCCCAGTGTATATTATTAACGAATCTACAACATATGATTGTATGGGTGAACCATCGCATGCAATCACTTCTAAAACGTGTCCATCAATCGAGAACTGAAGTGGAGCATTCATGGATCCACTACTGATTAAGCGAAATCTATAGCGTTTTCCAAATTCCACCATAAAAACTTTATGTGGAATATGAGTGGAATTGCCCTCATTGTCGATGAATATTTTATCCGTTGTTATTCCATTGATCATTACGGATGGAACCTTGTTGGATCCATTGGAATGGTAATGAAGCATAAATTGGTCGTCAGCAGGGTTATGAAGCCAATCGTTAACGATAAGTACGTGGTCTGACATGTCATGATCATAAAGATGGGATTGTGTATCGTTGGCCGGCCTAATAATTAGCGGTCCGAAAACTCCATCCATTTTCTGCAGTCCAACGTGACCATGCCAAAAAAATGTCCCAATTTGATTGGCAGGAAATGCATATCGAAACGTGGTGCTGGACAAAATCGGACATTGAGTGACCATAGGAACACCATCTTGGTGTTGTGCATGACGCTGGTGTAAACCGTGCCAATGAATCGTGGTGCTCATGGATGACATCTGATTCACCACATCAACAACAATATCATCGCCTTGGCAAACCTAAAAATCACACACAAACACGATTAACTTGAAATTGTTTTAGCATACAGTTTCAAAAGCTTTCAAAAGGTAAACCAGGGTTGCAAAATAAATTCAAGGTCTATTGAAAGAAACCAATAAGCAAGCATATTTGCACTAGGTAGTTTTGATTTTTTTTCCTAATGTCCTGAATATCCTTGACTTTGAAGTTTTTTAATCTAGTGAATGATCAGTAATATTCTACAATAACTTTATTAGAATAAACAGGAATAATATAACGTAGAACTGAAAGGTGCAAAACAGAGTAATAAAATGTATGTTGTTCATCAAGGCCGTATGTCATAACATTTTGGGGGATAGAGTCCAGGACTATTTTTGACATATATTTATTGCATTTTTACCTAAGAAAATTTGCACCTTAAATGCAGAAAAAATTGCGCTTTTACCTTAGTTAGTACTCAGTTCATATGATTACTAATTACACGTACTCTACTCGTACTATGAGCCCAGTGTATTAGTAATCAGTACTCCTATTATGAGTGCACAATTTGTCCAAGTGTGATTATGACGCTAGTACTCATTTCATATGACTACTGCATGATTACTCTGATTACATGATTTCACTGTAATCGTAATCAGTACTCGAACTCATAAGTACAATTTGCTTAACACTGCTTTTAATGATAAAAAAAACATTTCCAGAGCAAAAAAATCACACCTGAAATGCAAAAGTGAAATTCCCCTTTTATATTTTGCCGATTCAGCCTGAAATTTGTAAAATTTCTTGGATTTCATCCCCAAGATTCCCTCCTATATATACGGCTTTGTTGTTCGTGCATATATTGGTTTTCAAGAAACTTATAAAATTTACTAAAATGACAAATAGCAAAGTATGATAGCACCTGAACATGAAAGTAGTAAAAATTTCCCCTTTCCAACACTTTTACAACATCAACAAAATTTCAAGTGAAAGTTTGTCCACAATTGATAAACTTGTTTCTTGACAAGAAAAAAACTACTATATGGTTCTATGACTTTTAAGTTATGGGTTTGTAGCGTTAAGCTGTAATAAAAAATGTCAAGACATCTTACCTCAATACTAGGTCCTGGCAATTGCCTATTTACAGTTATTATCCTCCTTTTTCTCCCATCAGCAGGGACACATTGAGGCCGTGAACAATCCGTGACATTAAAAGGGCAATCATAACATGCTTTACCTAAACTGAGATATTCCTCCATTTCGAAATGGTAATAACATACTTTGGTAGTATTGTTCAAATCACATTTTCTATTACAGGGGTGATCAGAACCTAAAAAGAAATGCACGTATTGACACTGTGATATGAAAACATAAAACAGACTTTAACAGAAGAAAAAAAAGTCATACCTGTTACACTATAAATTGCAAAAAACAGACAAAATAGAAACTTTTGGATAGATTGTTGCATGTTATCACATCACCAAAGTGTATTCTATTGCCTAGCTCAATTTTTGTGGCTCAAAAAGTTGGGCTATCAATCTCACGCCTCATTAAGCAACAATACTAATAGCCTTCGAACCAAAACCTCCACATTTTAATCTTGGACTTATTCCAATGTTTGCAATCAAGTTTTGTCAAGTTGGCTTCTTGCTAAATGGCAATTACGTACCAGCAAACGCAAATGAAATAATCAGCTAAAATTCCCACTTTTCCTTGCATTGTAAAAATATCTCCTACACCGGTTAATGAGTGAACGAGAAACGAACCAATTGTGGCCACTGATGGCAAGGAGAATTATTTGTCGATGTCAACATGCGGATATTTGGATTTCAAATTAAAACAATTAACGCTATAATAACTAAATAATGCCTTTACCAATTACCCAGATGGAAATAATAGATAAGATATGCCAACTTTCCCACATTATCAGATTAAGACATTTCCTCATTCATTGGACAGAAAGTAATTCATAACTAGACTGCCAAATAAAGCAAATTTAAATATTTATACTTAAGTTTGATTTGGTTCCCTTTTTTGTATATCTAGAAAGATTTTCAAGATATTTACAAAATTGACTGTCAATAAATGTTGATTGTTGACAACTTTTCTAAAAACTTTTGACTAATATAGACATGATCATGAATTTTTCCAATTAAATTGGTAAAGTTTTTGATTAGCACAACTGATATTGGTTTGCGTATCAACCCATAACGCATTTTGCCTCCGTGTTTTTAAGTTCTGACAATTTTAAATAATCTAAAAAGAAATACCACGAACAGCAAAAACTTGCTACTTCATTGATTGTCAAATAATGTAAATGTGTACTTTACCAGTGTTATATAAATTCGTATAACTATTATTTCGTGGCTTGCCTATTTCATAAAACATATTTAATTAACTTCTTAAATGTCACTAATAATTAAAACGTCGATCATTTTATGGCGTTACATATGACGCCAACAATGATGTAACTTTACCAGTGTTATACAAATTCGTATAACTATTATTTCGTGGCTTGCCTATTTGATAAAACATATTTAATTAACTTCTTAAATGTCACTAGTAATTAAAACGTCGATCATTATATGTCGTTACAACTGACGCTAACAATGATGTAAAAAAACATGATTTGGGATACCAACGACAGAAACAACCTTGAATCACAAATCATAATGACCAACATTATTCCAAGTTTTACAAACCAATACCAGTTCCAAGAGTGAACTACGAATTATAATAATTACCCAACCAGTAAATTGGATTAAGCGTCATATGCTCTAGGTAACTCACTAAGTATGTGCTAATATTTTTAAATTAACGTTGAAGAGCCCTGCCCTTTAATACGTGAAAATTGCAATAAAACGCTGTTGATATATTAAAACTCTGAAGGTGCTACAATAAGTTTAGGAAGTTGATGGAGCTTTACTTGAGATACTAAATGATCATGGAGGCCATACTCAAGGGGGAAAAATAAATGAAAAACATCTCACCTACATGCCATTATCAAGTATCTTCTATCTTGTTTCAGAAAACCTATTTCGATCAATTTGACTAATGTGTATTTAGTCAAGATATCTAAACGAACATACTTATTCATATTTACATGACATCATTTTGGCAAACATATAATATTTACATAGTATTTTCATTACTTCATGCAGCTAAAGCCAGTATCAAGACTATACATCGCACTTAAGAACGATATGTCTGAGATTATAGAAAAATAAACATACCTCCCTTGGTATATGTGGATTTATCATTTCTGTAATCTGGATTATGACTAAGATATTTTTAAACGGGAATAATTGCACAAATATCCTATGGATGGCATCAAGTGATAACATTTGTTGAGTGGGGAAACTATACATGGGAATGTTAACAATAACATTATGGAACTTATTTTTGGACTTGTAATACAAAATATACTGTATATATTTATAAGCATTACAATAAAGTATTTCCTAAAAAAAGTGAAAATTTATAACTTGCATAGTTATATGTAACATTGAGCTTAAAATTGATAAAATGACATACAAATTAAGGAAATGTTAACGTAATTTTATTTTTTCATTTATTTTAAAGTTTTCGGTTTTCCAAGGTAGACTTAGTCCCCAGTATTATAACTTTGGTTAATTTCAAACAGTCTGCATCACAAAACACACATATAACAAACTTGGAAAGATTATAAATTGAATTTTACCCTGAGCATTAATTTGGAAGCTATATCGGAAAAAACGTTACGTGGCCTTATATCAATAGCAGCGCCCGGATTCCTGCAAGTAGCACTAGCGGTGCTCACATGGATCTACATTTATCCCAGCATCTTATCAACAATCACAATTTAATAAAAAGCCATTATTAAATACCTTTGCTTTATTTCCAAACTTACAACTACGGTACCAGGTCTACTATGCCAGAATATCACCAGCTTTCTTTTCAAGAAGGACTTCCATCGATTGCACATCAGCGCACCAATCCTCGAGCCTTTTCTGCATGTTTGCAATCTAAGAAAAACATATGACACTCAAGTTGTAGCGATAAAGGTTTTAACTTTTGCTATTAACTTTGTCAATCAAATTACTCACCTGAGTTGTATTCAGAACTCTTGGCTGCACCCAAGACATGTGCACCTTTCTGTCCACGTGATCAATTGAACCTTTGACTAAGGCGAGAGATAATGCCTTCATGACCAGTAACTCCACTTCATCTTCTGGCAAACAAGCCTCTTTTGAGATCTCTGCAAATGTTAACTGACGATGATTTGCAGGTCTCTTAAAAGTCATCTGGAAGAAGTTGGCAAACATTTGAGTCATTTAACCAAAAAAAAATATCTAAATCTTAATCTGAGTTGTCAATACCTCCATTAGGCAAAGAAGAGAGATTTTCTGCCTCAAGCTTAGTTCATTCGCACACAAGTCAGGCTGAGTTTGCCACATTGGCCGCAAACGTTCGTATCCTAAAATGTCTCCACTGTTGAATACAAACAACACATCCACGAGCCACTGTTTATCTGTGCCTTTCAGCGAATTCAGGACAGGATGAGCAAGCTGGAAAAAAATGAAAACCGTGAATCAGAAAATTCTAATGCACACATACAAATCGATAAAAATTCCCACATGAATAAACCTTACCAATTCTCCAAAATTGTACACTCCTGTTCCTAATAGTGCTGCTAATCCTAAATAAAATGCCCTTTCCATCTGTTCTTCATCTAAAAAAACAAATCAAATGAAAAATCAATTGCATTCTGAATCACCAATTTTGCCCATATGTTCAAATGCTTATTAAAAAACAGAAAATTTTACTCACTGGTAATATCCTCAATATTAGTGCACCCTAGAAATCTCAAAGCATCTCTGTAATATTCGGCATATTTTCCAATGAGCCGGTAGTAATTGCTTGACAACTCGTAAAATCGTCCATGAACACTAGTAACGCCATCTAGGGTATCCAATTGCGTTTCAGTCTCTTCAATAATTTTCTGTAATTTAACATGAAATGGTTATACTAATGCATAGCAAAACACACATGCCTCCAAACAATTTAACTTAAAGAGACAAATAGCAAACCTTTGTTCCGTCAACATCCTTTAATTGACTCAATTTCATCTGTCCAATAAGAGTCATGCAGAGCACCACAGCCTCTGTATTGGACTTCACCTTTTCTTGGATCTTTTGCAAGAACTCTATTGCTTGGTTTGGATCTGAAAATCGCGAAAAATAAATATAACTAAACATCAAACATCACATGAGAATACCCCATAACTTTCATAATAAACAAGGGAATATACCTTGTATTTGCTTGAAAATGTAGGCACACATTTCCACCAATGACAAAGGGTTCATCCTTAAAAGTGGTTAATTTAATTAGTTACTATTATACACATCTATTATGTAATAAGTCAAATTCTGAATCACGTTCTTACTTCATTTCAAAGTCTGCAATGAAATTATCATACAACTGAAAAAAGAAATGATACAATAAATTAGTTAAAATGAATTTACATTAGAATTAAGATAGTTCAACATAGCAACAGAACTTCACCAAGTAAACTTAATAGTCAACTTACTTTAATCAACCCATCTGTTCCGACAAATGATGGATGCTTCACAAATTCAAGTAACGCTAGAGTTAACTGATGCCATAATCTATGAAAAGAAGAATATCACGAAATTAGCCTTTTCAAACTAATACGCGATTTCCATTATACAATTATACCAATAAATGCCACAAAAATTCGCTCATATGTCATTGGTTTTAACCTTTCCAAATTATACCTTTTATTATCCCTATGTCATAAATGACGCCAATTGTGTAACTTTTGCCATGTTTCCAACTTTAGAAAAGAGGACATTTGAAAGACTGTGGTGGTAAAAAAGCTGAATGTTGAAAAATGGATATGACATTTTCATAGCAATTTGGATTATCAAAACATTCAGGTTCCAGAACCAAACTGAAAGTGTGAAACTATGCTGTTGTATGAACCAAAAATGCAATGACTACGAATAGGCTATAGTCAAAACAATATTTGCTTGGATCATGGCATACATATTGAACAACATTCCCTCTATCTACTGCAGTTAGCCAGCACAAGTAATCACTGCAATTCCTCACACTGAGAATAACTATAGATATAAATCAACCAATGTTCAATAATAAAAGAAATGCAGTTATTTGAAAAAACAGTACAGTTTTAAAATTCGGGTTCAAATTTGGCAACTCATCCTCATAACCCTGACACAAACAAGAAGTCCACATGCAACCGTGTACCTTTTATTATAGAATTCCTCTAATTCTGCATATTGCGTGGCGATTTCTGGAGACGAACTACTCTGTTGGGCAGTAAGGTATGCTTGGACGTCTCTCGGCATCTCAATTGTTTGCGAAAAATGCTCTCAGAATATGAACAAAACGACAACAACGATAAGTGACAATCGGCTTTTTATCCAAAATGGCTACCTTAGCGATAGTGGGTCCATCTATGAGGGGAAGCAAACAACTTTTGGATCCATCTAAAAACAGGGTTCAACACTACGAAAGAGGGAGCCACTGTCCATTCTACAAAAGTGATGGACATTGCATAATTTATTAAGTTTTAAAATAAATTATAACTTTAAAATAGCAAAACTTAACTTACATAAAGTAAGCTCTGCACTGCATTTTGAGAATTTTCCAAGAATTAATAAAACACATTTGGGAAGCATCGAAAATAGAATGCAAAGCTAGATACAGTATATATAACAATTATAACGAGAAGGACATATATATTGTGAACGCCAGATTAAAACTACTTTAATATATTTAAACAATATGTAATTTACATGTAACAAAATATTAAAAAAGCATATCAATAAATTATAAATTTAATAAATAATTAGATAAACTGCTTATACTTCTGCATATTCTGCACCTAAAAATGCAAATTTAATGAAATTAAAGAATTATTTGTAGGTAAAAATTACAATATAAAACGGAAAAAATATATACTGAACCTATTATGCTATTGAGTAGCTCATTCTTAGCGATTGACAACCTGGATACAACATCCGTTTCAGTGTTTTTCTGCAATATTTATTAACAATACACAAATATCATATCACGAAAATAGCATTGATGAACATATGATGTGATATACTTACAGTATTTCTCAACCAATCGTTTTCCATGGCAGTAAAATCATTCAACAACTTATCACATCCATCCAACATTGAATTTGTACTGCATAAGCAAAATAAAATGTTAAATAACTTCACTAATAGTTAGCAAATAAATTAAGAATAATAAAAAAAATGCTCAACCGAATTATTTGTTGCTTCTGCAAATTCAAATTTATCTTAATGTTGTTTTCAAATTGTATAACAAAACTTTTCAGATGAGCGATAATCTGTTCTTGCATTTCCATTGAACTTTTCAAGTGACATTTCCGTAAGGATTGCAGCTCTCTACTAATGCATTTCCTGAAAGCACAGCCAAAATTAAACGACGGTTACAACGAGAATTATCAGTAATGATTTTCATATTTCACTGACAACATTTTCCTTTTTGAATTGCTAACTTACATGCTGGAATTTTGCTTTGCCATGAGCTCTGTAAATTTTTTTGAAAACATTGTGCTAATTTTTTTCCCAAAATCCTGCATTGCCTGAAAATAAAATAAATACGGTTAAGTCGAGGTAGGAAAAAATGTATTTCAGGTTGCATGATAAAAAATAAGGTACTTCTGCTGATCACTATGAATTAAACATGGGGTATTTGAAATAAAAATGATAACCAATTAAAATCAGGTTTTTATTTAGAGGTTATCAAAAAATTTTGCCTCTAAACAATTGTATGGCTAGAGAGAATGTCACCAATAACAGTTTTGGGGAAAAACGTTTAAACTAGCTATGAATGAGACATCTGTTCACTTTTACTAAAGCCATAACAACTGGATATATGAAAGTAAATGTATGTTGAATTTCCTTGACTTTTTCAAAATAAATCAATTTTCCCTGACAAGTCCAAGTTTTCCAGATCTGGGGGAGCTATATAACACGTCACAAATTGCATCATTTCACCAAACCCCAGTATTGCCAGTCTGTCAGAGAATAATTTAAAAAAAGTACATTGCAATTATCCAAGAAAGACTGCGTTTCCTCGGCATCACTGCCTTTTAATTCAGATTGAATTCCACCGATGGCAATTGGTTTCTCAGCAGGTGTTCCTAATAAAGATATAAACGAACATTTATTTCAAATATAATTGAGCATAGGTGGCTTTCTTTAAATTGACTCAAATTCATAAAATAAACATACACAACAGAATTTAAGCCACTTTAAAATCAAGATAAAAGTATTCTTTTTTTTTATATATTTTGTTTTGTGTACATGTTAGAGAAATATTTATACAAAATTACAATTTCTTGATAAAACATCTTAAGATTACCATTACATTGAACATTTGTACATATATGCTCATACCAAAGGTAAGTCGTCGTCTTCTAAACGTGTTGGATGGTTTAAATACAGGTGATTTGCCCAAACTGAATAAATCATTTATGTCAGTGGTGACGTATACAAATTAGCTAAGGTAATCTAACATGGAACAGATATAACTATGCAGAAATAATAACAGTACTGTGAACTAAGTCAAGGATATTCTTTCATAGGTTTGTCTCGTACTTAATGTATACCTTACAGTAGATGACGGACCTGCAATTCAGAAATAAAATATGTCACAAATCAAATTAAATGTCAGATAAGCTAAAGAATAAATTTAGATAATCATAATTTAAAATGATCATGCTACATGAATACCTGAAAAAACCCCAGGTGAACACATTGTTGATTTATTGCAAGATGTATGTGAAGCAGTAGGGGATCTATTTAGGCTATTCTGTCATAATAAAACATGTAAGAAAAACACAAAAGATACTTTGATATTATACGCAACATATATTCTTTACCACAAAAATTAAATGTAAACCCACCTCAGTAATTGTTGGAGTGCATTGAGTAGCTGAATTTTTGAAACTTTTCTCGGGTGTCAAAACGAAATTGTCATCTGGATTAAATTGTTTATTATTCAAAAATGTTGGCAAAAAAAATTTGCTAACCTTAAATCCATTAAACTGTTTAAATTTTAGCTTACCTATACATTTGAAATCATAATCAAATTCGTTCTGAAATAAAATTAAGTAAAATATCACATTGAGATTTTAATAAAACTTCGAGAGACTGAAAATTTGTTTCATTATCGAAATTTTCGAATTTTGTAGCGTAACAATACCTTTTTTTCGTGGTTTGTGCAAAAAGTATTCTTCTGATTGTCATCTAATTTGTTACTGCAACCCGCAATTATAGGGCTTACCATGACAGATGCACAGTCATTATCCTGACTTGAAATCTGTAATTATTTATTAGAATGCATTCTGTCATCACTCAACAGTCACAATTTACAAATACTAACCTGTCCAACTAATTCATGTTTCCTCTTCAAATTGCCTCCGTAAATGCCGGTACTAGAAGAAGAACATTTCCACCGTCCTCCTTTCTCCTTAAAATGAAATTTCACAATTCTCATGATTAATTTATTCCTGAATCACGCAGATTATTTTACAGATAAAAACAAATACAATATCTGTTTTACCAAACTTTTATTTTTAAATTTGGTTTTCTAGCAGTTAATCTTTTAAGTAATTAAGCAGAAGTCGGTTTATAGAGAGTATTTAATTACAAATAACTAATTCGCTTACTGCAGGTTTGCATTTCCGCTTTGTTGGTGCGATCTCCTCTTCTGAAGAACTTATTTTAGAATATAAAAATAAGTAGTTTACAATACGAGCTACTGATACAGTATATCGCCAATAAATTTGTAATTAAGAAAGTTAACTTACCTTTCCACAAAAACTTTTTGCATTGGTCCAATTGCAGATTTTGATTTCCTTTTTTTCTATAGATGTAGCAGAAAACAGATCACTTTTAAATGAAAAAGTTGTTGCACATGGATAATGATGGATGTAAATACAAATAGCCCCTTCTGCTGACCCAATACCAGTCATAGAAATTGCAGGAAAAACCATTATGCCATCCAGTTTGGCAAAAATTCCTTCAATTTTGATAAGCAATTAAAAATAGTTCCTCGACAATACCTGTTTTGATTCTGCATTTCTTTCCTTTGACACGTCAATTATATAAGGTGAGCTCATGGACTGAAGAGAAGTTTCAGAAACATAAATGTCTGAAATGATTTTAATATAATGAATTTCAAACGCCTCTTAGCCATTGAAAAAGTCTAAGCAAGTACTTCTTTAAATTTGTACCGTCACTAGAGGACTTTTGAACGGAGCATAACTCTTGGTTCCTCTAAAAATGACAACAACAAAAAATAATGGAAACCAAATAATCTGATTTATTTTAAAACATCAAATGGATGCAAATTAAAAACCATGTTACTTCTAAAACTGATTAATATAAAATTCTCCCATAAATGTAAAGACAAACTACAAGATTATTTTGTAAAATAATTAAATAGAATACATACCATAGCAGAAATTCCGTTGCATGTTACAACATCAACTGCCGAAGAAGCCTTGTTCATTTTTCGATTTTGCTTTAAAAAACAATAGTACATAAGTTATATACAAGTTAAACATATATTATATGGTACAATTTTACAAATGGCATTCAATGACTCACCTTTTCAAGGTTGTCTAGATTGCCAATGGATGAGTTCAGCGCGCATTTGTCGGAACTTGGATTTGGTAATATTTCCTGAATTAAATTTAGCTGATCAATATGCAATCAACAATCAGCTGAAGTTAAACTGTGTAAGCAAATATATTATACAGTAATCGATTTTACAAAGGAATTTTGAATTTAGTTATTCACAGGTGACCAACACAATACTAGATTTCCAACCTAGTTCTAGTTTAGTTTAGAATACTGATTCAAAAACATTCAAATAAGTTATTGGTTTAACAAAAATAAAAATTAGTAATATTTTTCATGAATTGCATAGAAAAGACACTAAGTTGCAATCATACATTAAGCAGAGAATAGCTTACATTGGAATGGAATATAACAGGGCTTTCAGCCATTGATATCTTAGATGCTTCTATAATTTCCAGAGAACTGAAATTCCCATTTTGCTCATCAATTATTGCGCTTTCAGATGGTCGAGTCTCATCATACTATTTAAAAGACAAAATAAGAACAATTCATAAATAACACACTTGCAATTTGTTAAAAACATCAAAGTAAACACCCGTGATGCAAGTCGGCCACAGCCTGCATTCTTTTAAAAAAAATCATTCCTGTATAACTATCCGGAATATTAAAACTTTTTTGAAATAAAAAACATTATTTATATTCAGGTCTAATTTCTCTAAAAATCATACATTGCAGAAATTGTTTTTTTAAATATATATTCATGTACCTGAAAAAAGAGAGTGGAAGAAAAATCTTCATTTCTATCACTACTGTTATAAGGCTGAACGTAAGAGATGACTTGAGATGCTTTTGCCATATCTGGTGTTTCGCTCACAAATTCAGTTAGAGAACTTAATTCCTATTTAAGAAAGACAAATAAGGCGAAACAAGAATACATTTTTGAACTTGCTGCAGAAACTAATCAGTAAAGCTACATACAATAGTTTATGGCAAGTTTAGCAATTTTTTTTACATTATTCATGATCATTCAGCTCTTGAATAAGGACAGAGTAAGTGGTGACTAACCTGTGTTAAACGTTGGTGTATTCCTATGTCTATTGAATTTAATGCTTGACAAATGCTAACAAAATCTACGTTCTCTTGAAAACTAAAAACAACTTCATTTCCATCCATTGCCTTGAAATAGCCATAACTACTTAAAGAATATGTTGCACAAGCCTTCAACAACGCCACTTTTAGACCCAAATTCCCTGCAAGAGTTAAGAATTCATTACTAATTGTTTAGCATAGATTAAACAAATGATACAAATTTTGCAATAACTATTCCATACCATTACGTTTTATACAAATGACATAATGAATGTCAGTTGTTGGCAAAAATAATGTCACAAATTGTTGATCTTCATACTATCAATAAAAAATAAATTGAACTGATTTGGAAAATGTAATATATTATATGAGGCATTAATAGACCACTGATTACAAATACTTCGTCAAACCAATAAGGGAAAAGTATAGTTTTAAGTTATGGAACTTACTTCAGTTGATACGTCACAACGGAATGACATGCACAAACTTCCTTGGTTGAAGTCAACCCACAAATTGCTGGTATTCTTCAACTAACAAAAAGTTAGTATTAATAAACTACACATAAACCAAGGTACACAATCACATTACATACTTGTATTTTGCCAAACGAAATAGCAATACATGGCAAGGAAAATACTTTCTTCAGGTTAGTGGATTCCGTTGAGTTTAATGTATTCAGGAACATTCTACATGACTTTTAAATGCAAAATAATACTGTTAGAAACTGACCCTAAGCTATTTTGGGTGCAAAATATTAGGCATCACCACTAATTAGTACTAACCTCATCAAATGCCTCTTTGTTAATTGCCATGAAGCTTTTGGAAAAACCAGAATCAGCACTTGCTAGCATCTTAACAATATTTTGTCTCGGGAAATATTGTGATATACGTATTACAGCTTCAGAGTATTTAAACTGATATTCATAATCTAAAAGAAAACGGTATTTATAAATACGCTATAACAGGCAATACTCATTCCAAAGGTCAATAAGGGTAATACAAAATGTTTACCTCCACAAGATCGTAGAGCATTCATATATTTATTGCTAGAAAAAAAATTGAAGACAAAATAAGGAGACACGTATTCATAAATTAACAACAAGTACCAAAAAGCTATAAGTAGTTACACAAATTCTTCCAAATCGGCTGAAAATGCATTAGCAAATTTTCCACTATCTTCAATAAAAATAATGATTAATTTCAGCATCTACAAATAAATAACAACAGTGCATCAAAAACAGAACAAAGGTAAGCAAAACATATTCTAAAAACAGACTTAATCACAAAATGTTGGAATACCACTCGTTTTACTGGAATGCCAATGGATTGATCTGCAATGGAGTTCAATTTTCTTAAGACAATCCACAGGCTTGTTCCATGCTTCTTGCCAACAAATTCAACTTCACGCAGAAACAAGACATCAACGTTGATACATTCATTAACAAAATTTCAGAAATTATAGATCTTAAACTTCATACATTTTGGGTGCTCCCTCAGACACTGAAAGAGAAGAGGCATATTGACTTAAAATTCGCAGATTGTAAGAGCATAGAATTACGCATTAAGTTACGTAATGTACAGAGCAGCTTACACAATAAACTTCAAGAAAGATCTCAACTGCTTCAACATCCTCATTAGAGAAAACCTTTTCAAAATACTGCATGAACAAAACTGAAAATTATAAAGTAAAATAACAGATAAATACCAATTTTCAATATATCAAAACAAGAAAAAACGGAATTTAAGGCTTCATCAAGTGAATACTTATCTTTGTGTACAGCTCATCAACATAACCAGGATAGAATTCAAAAAGTGAGCTTTTTATTAAACGGCAACATGCCATCAGTAGAGGGCATACAAATTTGTTTTCATTTGTATTATGATCAAGTTCCTGCAAAAATAAAACAACAGATAAATACCAATTTTCAATATATCAAAACAGTAGTGAGCGTCAATCAATACAAGAGTATATAAAGTTTCTCTGACCATGTCCAAGCATTTCGAAGTTAGTTTGAAAAACCATATGTCATTAAATTCAAATCTGTTATTGCCCAGCAAATCCGCAAATTTCGATAAATATTCTTCATCATCATGACTTCGCCAGTTTGTTATTATTTCCTGCAACTGAACACGCATTTATAGTAATTAGATGCGTCAATTTAAAACATCTTGGGAAATTTTTGGACTTACAATCTCCTTTGGTATTGGTATCAGATCTAGAGTAATTCCATCATTTTGGCCTTGCTCCATGGCTTACTAAAAGTTAACAATGCAAAGAAAATTAGCTCACCAGCTTAATACTATGATGTATTGTATGTGAGAGCTTATTTCAAAATGCAGGGTATCCCTACAGGTATTTTCGTCTCATAATTCAAGTTGTATTTATTTTGATTATATACTATAAACCCTCACAATGAATGAGAAAATACATAGAACCAAAGAGATGTTGAATGATTTTTTGCAATACACACATATATAGACACAAATAAAAAAAAGGCATTCAATTTTAGCTTTTTAATCTGTGATAAAAATAAATACACTATAATTATTTGACGAAAATACACTACATGCATTCAGGATATGTTTATACAATGTTCTGAGCAGCATAGAAATACTGACGTGATACATATCGAATCTTACTTTGTGTTATTCCGTTAAAAATTAAACCTTTATAGTTTTATAATTGAATCATTTGAGTGTAATACAAATTTTACTGTAAATTTGCACTATAGGAAACAAATTTACACTATACAAAATATCCATAAGATACTTTACGGACACCCTGTACCACAAATTTTAAGCGCGGTAGATTTCAGGTTTCGAATATTAATTCCACTGAACGTATGAGGCAATATTCAAGAAATTTCTTAATTAAAGAACAGTGACGTAATCTTAAAAACTGTCTTAAAACTAGAATACATCCATTTAATGGAATATAAACATAAAACAGTACCCTACAAGCAATCCAAGAACATTTGAAGGTATCACTACAGTCGTCTGCTTTTGGTAGCTATGCCTTCCTCTATATGGAGCGCCGTAAGCCCACGCGATTTGCTATTGCCATTCGTATTTCCCACGAAATTTGCCCGTAAAAGTTTTCTTTTGTTCGGTTTTAAAAATCGATTTTCTCTGCTCTGATAATCTGTTTTAAAAATGACAAACACAAATCTAGTTCCTATATCTGTACCTAGAAACTACGAACTATTGCGATTTTGGGAAGGTAAGACAGCGCTGTATACACACTGATCTAGTGAAAAATCGTTTTGAAGCCATGTGTTCAAAATCTTACTTTTGATATGTTTTGTTTTCAGACGGTAGTCTACTCTTGGGAGCATCTGACTTGACGGGTCGTCTTTGGACTGGGGTAATATGCTATTTGCAAGATGCAGAAGGAGAAAAAACGTTGGATGTGAAGCAGTGGACCGTCACTAGAGATACAGACTCTGGTATATCAGATGGAATAGTACTTTGTAAAAATAGTACGAAATTTAGTGTTATAGGATACGACTATGGTGCGTAGAACAATGCCAACGTGAAGCTCGCAAATGCTGTGCTTTCAATCGGTTTCAAAGAAAGGTAAACCAGGGATAATACCAAAATTAAACTACTCATTTCGTTTCTTTAGGTGGTATTGAAATGCTGCAGTTGCTCCACGACGAATCTGGTGCAACACCACCAGTGTTTACTCCTACTGCTTATTGCTGTGAACATGACGACGTCGTGTCCTCGCTAAAGTTAACGGCAGATAAGCTTAAAATGGTCAGCGGAAGCTACGATAAAAGGTATTTATGCTTTACGTTACCACATCTGGAATCATGGTTTAAAGCCACTAAAAATAAGTAAAAGTCTGGTGCATTAACTGTGCTTTACTCATTTGCAGCATTAAAATATGGGACTTGGAGAATTTTTCTACCACTACTACATACTTAGGTAATTTTACAGTTATCATCTTTTTAATCCCACTTTTTAACCAACCTATATTTTCGTTAAATGTTTTATTTAAACTTGCAGGCGCTCACTGGAATCTCATATTAAATGTGGATTGTCACCCAGAATCTTCAGATATCATTGCATCCTGTTCTAGGGTTACTATTTTTTTTTATCAAGAATGACAGATGTGATTCTTTACCTTTGAATGTTAAATAATCATGTTTCCCATTTTAGGATGGTCGTGTGCTGATGTGGGACATGCGATTATCAAGGCCAGCCTCTGTTATATGTAAGCATAAACATCTTTCACAAAATTAGGGCTGAAGGGATGTTTGAACAGATAATTAACTTACACGTGTTACTTGCATGTATAGCCAGAGGTCCATTTCAAGCCGTGCCTACTTCTATAGCGTGGCAACCAAACCAAAATTCAAGAATCCTTATCGGCGACGAGGCAGGTGGCGTGTCTCTGACAGACATCCGAAACGTTAATGGAAAAGTTCAATATGTCACGACGAACGAACGACCAATTTTTAATATCGAATTTGCACCTTGGAGGTAAACTATATAGGAACGAAAAAATTTGCATTTAATGACTATGAAATGATATTGCAAGCCTTATTAAAATTTTCCGATTAATTACAGTAATGAAAAATTAGCAGTTTGCGGTGATGACACAACTGTTTCAGTTTTAAATGTGATGGACGATGGTTTGGAAATTGGGTAAGGAATTTAACTAAGAATTTTGTAGGCTTTCATTGAATGTTGTGTTGTAATAGTTTCATAATCACGTTTATATATGTTCATTTCAGTTACCAAGACAGTGATTTACATACAGATTTTGTTCATGGCTTAGCCTGGCATCCAACTTCTGGAACACTATACACTTGCAGTTGGGATCAATCTATTAAAGTTCACACAATACCAACTCCTATAAATGGTTCTTCTTAACGAAACGTTTTAGTAAATATGTAATTTAACATTCCAATAAATTTGATGATGATTTCAAATAAGTTGTCTAATAAATTGTGTAAAAGCTACACAAATAATTAAAAACATATTTCCAATAAAATGTTTTGCCATTTTATGGTGCTTCACGTTTTAGTGCTTATTTACAGTAGTTTACATTGATAATGTGCCTGCATATTTTTTTATATTTCTTCGAGACTTATGGCCGGTTTCTCCAATCTTTTTTTGAATTTATGTGGTAATTGACCATTAGTTAGCAGAGTGCAGTTTAATGCATGTTAATGAATTGAGTAGCCTAATGCTTAGTACACACTGCATGTTACATGAAACTGAAACATGGTTTCGGCAAACTAAGCTGTTGAAACTTTGTTTCAGTGACATTCCTGTATTGATGTTTGTCCAAAAGTGTTTGGTAGTCAAGGCGCTCCTACCAAGGCCTTAATACTCCCCATGCTTCCTTGCAGACAAAACGTTTACCATAGGTTACTATAGTTAACACTAAAACAATCTTTACCTCGTGGATAGATGACACGTTATTAAAAGGCAAGTTTGGAATATTGAAAGTAAAATACACCTATACCTCGTTATACGGCCTTTCGCTATAACGGCCTTTTTTAATTATGGCACTGTTTCGATTTATGGCCCACAATGCTTCGTTATTTTCGGTTTTTTCGATATACGGCCAACTTTTCCGGAACGTATCTAGGCCGTAAAGCGAGGTATGGGTGTATATACAATTGTACTTTTAAAATGTATATTATCATCTAGAAATAGATTAATTTAACGAGGGGTTTATTAGATTAGAGGGGTTAATTAGTTTAGAAGGGGTTTATTAGTTTAGAAGAGGTTTATTAGTTTAGAAGGAGTTTATTAGTTTAGAAGGAGTTTATTAGTTTAGAGGGGTAGGAGCCTTGATAGGAGCGCCTTGACTAGCTTACACTTTTGATGTGGACAGATACATTTGGACAAACATCATTACAGAAATATGTCACTGAAACAATGTTTCAACAGCTTAGTTTGCTGAATGCATGTTTCAGTTTCTTGAAACATGCAGTGTGTACTTAGCATAATGGTGTTGCAATGTACCTGGAAATCAGGAGATCTGGTTTCATCAAGTTTTCCATGGTTTTCTGCAGTTGTTTCATAGATGGTTTGGCAGTTCAGAGCTGTTGAAAAAGCTTAAATAAATAGATTCAATGGTTTTTGCATAGAATAAAATTGTTAAACGATACATATATACAGTATATAGTTTTTGTCAGATTAATCTTACCCACATTTTCATGCTTTTGAAGTATTGAAGTATTGAAGTGTGAGTTGTAAAAAGTCTTTGTGTTTGAATGCGCAATCCAAATTTTATCAAAGAGTCTTAACTAGAGTTAAATGTGCTGGATATTAATATGAGGATCTCCGAGCATCCAATTTCCCAATATCATTACGAATTATGGTAAAAGTCAATTAGAATATATAAACGAAATCTGTTTCAATGCAGAATATAAACAGTACAAAAAATCATTAATCATAATTACATTCCAAATAATTTTGATATAAAATTACACGTTTTAGGCGTTCTTCTATTTATTCAAAATCATTAAAAATTAATGAAAAAAAAGCCCAGCTAACACAGGATGTATTAATTTGTACTTGCCATTGCTACTATCATACTTAAAGATTTCTGAAAGCCACATTTTAATAGTAAACTACAAAATCAGTAGTATCCATATAAGTGAATTTGGATATCTAGAATAGCAATAATTAAATTCCTATAATTCTGATGTAACATTTAACATAAAATCATAATGTATGAGTATATTATTTTTTAACATTATAATTAACAGTTTACGCATCTGATAACTTGAGAATCATGGCACAATAATAATAGCCATCAAAATTTCTAAATAGAGGCTCTTTTTGATATAATTACATATACAAGTATAACGTTATCTCTTTATGCTTTCAAATACGGTACTCTCTCACTATATCATCCCCATAGAAATATAAGTGGGCAAACCAGCATAGCAAACGTTTCAGTAATATAGTCATATAAATTCTTAATCATTATATCACTTTTAAACTACATATCCCAGGTTTTTCAACAGCATTCATATTTAAGATCACCACCATTTTCGATGCAAAATGTTAAAACTTGCTTTATTTCTACCTTTATTTCTCTGTGCTCCGTAATGATACAAGTAACGCCCACACACAGAGACACACTAAACACATAGTAGTAATTCCCAAAGCCGAGAATTTGTGAGGCGTTCAAATGTATAATTCAAGCATTCCTTTTTTCAGGTCGTAATATGATCGCTCCCTGCCGTGCTAAAAATGAATTAAATGAATATATTCAACATTGTGTCAGAAGACGCTTCTTGAATTCTTGTATAAGTAAAGAGGCCCAGGGAGCCATTTGCTAACGTCGATGTTCCTGACATGTTGTTCCTGACAAATCGCTTGAATATGCTTTTCAATTTTGGGGCTAACCTATTCAAATTTAACGTGTCCAATTTACACAATTCTATATAACGAATCTGATAAAAAAAAAATGAAAAATAATGCAAAAACCTTTAAAATGTGGCAAGTTACTCATGGCACACTATAAACCCACACGGAACAGAAATGCATTTAAAATGATTTGCAATGCATTTGCAATGCATTTAAAATACATATAGATTGAGACACCGAAAATGCATTTCTAAAAATGTA
>JAQGAE010001077.1:0-26143 GCA_034696685.1 Julus scandinavius
TGATTTATCAAGCTATTTTAGACAATTTTTATTTTTATTTAATCTCTTTTGGTTTGCCTGGAATTGTGTTTTAAAATATCACCCATTGAAAGTGATAGGGTTGTGATCCAGCTTAAAGATCATCAGGTTCTATCAATCGTGGATTACATCCACGATTGACATAACGTTGCTTTTCAAATTGTAGAAGATATTAATTTTACATGAATCAACTATCATATAGGTATATTAGAATGCTATAATTTTCACGAGTTTTTAAATGGTGTTCTGCCAAAGGTCATATAATGTGTGCTGGGAGAATTTAGGGGATGGGTCGACGAAATTTTATTAATCAGAAAAATAAAGAAAGTATATTTTCATATATTTAAACTTTATTGTTAAGTAAATTGTGTTACAGGGTACCTACGTATTGCATAGTCTGCCATAATGTTGTGCTATATTAATATAAAAATTTGTTGAATCATAAAATCTCGTCTATTTGGAAATTCAAGGGAGGAATTCCGTGAAATTGCTCTATAAAATAGCATTTTCGATGATTATAAAGGAAGTCAAGGGCAGTAGGACGATATTTTCCGATAAAACATCAACATGCTATTACTATTAATGTGGTCATTAAATGTACTGCATCCACAGTTGTTGACAGCTATGTATTATCACAATATTCATATTGTATGAATTTCATCCATATATATACGTATTTACATACGTATATGGTCATACACGTTTTCAGACATACATGGGAATATCACATATGGGCATATTCAGGACATAATACGATATACTGTACATGGCCACATATAATTTTTTCATCCAGGATGCCTTTAGAAATCGCTATGTCTCGAAATTAACTCAAACAATTGGGGAAGTTGATGGGAATATCCCTGCACCTGTTAATCGGAGAGCATAAATGTAGCTATATTTAGCACACAAAAAAAAGGTTTAATCTATTTTACCTGGTCAGTTTCGGATCGTAGTTATTTTACTGGTATTTCACTTTTAAAATTCTTGTCTATTAAACTAGAAACTGGTAAACATTTAATAGCTGAAACTTGGGATTAATAAAATAATTAATTGGGTTGGCCAAAAAGAAAGCCTTGATTTCATATTACGAAGTACTTTAATAGAAATTAACAGTTTTTCAAATTATTCACCTCCGATAGTACCACGTTATGTTAACACGCTGCTAACAATGTGGACCTTCTTTATTTTACATGGTCCTACGTGTATTAATTAAACCCTGTGTACATACAAGTACATGCACTTGCTAACTTTGAACATGTTAGGCAAAACAGGTGAAAATTGCAATTGTGTTTTTTTAATCTTCTCCCATTTCCGTTCTGTGTTTAAACTCAAACTACTAAGAACTTGAAATTGGTATTCAGAATACAAATAACAGAAACTAAGAGGCTTTCCTTGAATTGCTTAGACAAATTCCATTCTTTCAGGAAACAATCTCAAGTTCAAGAAACTATGAATGCGTTATAAGAATCGAGTGTTTCAACACAGGCTTGAAGTCGATACCTAAAACTTCGACGATAGAAACCCATCAAAAGACATTGGTTTTCATTTTTAAACTTCTTTATACTAATTAGCGAATGGAAGAAGTTCAAGTATCTTTGACGAGGGCACACAGAAACTAAATTAAAAGCGGTGATGTTCCTTATGCACATGTGGTCGTCGTTGACTTGTAAGCGACAAGAAATCAATTTGAAAAGTGCAGAGGCATGTAAAACCAGCAAACCTCTTGCAATTAGTGGTTCTTGATCAAACAAAGTCACATATTGCTGCAGGACAGCATTAGCGAGTGCTTATATGAATCTAATGAAATTCTGGTATATTGATAAACATCTCGGCTGGTAGTCGTCGCCAAGTATAAGTTCGATAGATGCATATCAAGACCATGGTATATATGAAAAATTCGCTTTTCAACCAAACTGCCTTAATTAACTTCGGCAATCAACCAAATGATGTCAAATCTAAAATAAATAAATTGAACGTTTTGAAAATTAACGTTTTGGGGAGAAAAAAACTCATATTATTGACCGCAATTCATTATGAAAAAAACTTGCGGAAGAGATTCTAGAAACTCGCTGAATTAGATAATAAATCAGAAGTCTTCAGACGCAATTAATTACAAGAAAACTATAAACATTACATGTGGATAAAAATTACGATACAAGCTACACTAATAAATATACCCTTCTGTGGAAGAGGGTGGATAGATAAATAAAATATGCATTGAGCAGTACAATAATGGGAAAATATGGCATCAATGATTATTTTGATATGCAAACGTATTTTGATACACCAGAACAGTGTCTTCAACCACTGTTCAATAGAACCCGTCTAAATGCATACTCCTGGGGTTGGTGGAAAATATGCATTTAGACAGGTGATGCGTTTAGACAAGTTTATCAGCTACCAAATAGGGGATTTCCCATTTTTTCAATCCTAGATGAGTCACTAGCTATTGGGCACCATTTTAGTGCATGTACAAGTACAGTAATTGCCTTGCATCTCCCTGCCTGTTGCATTTAGG
Organism: Julus scandinavius; assembly: GCA_034696685.1. NCBI lineage: Eukaryota > Metazoa > Arthropoda > Diplopoda > Julida > Julidae > Julus > Julus scandinavius. The sequence goes on from JAQGAE010001077.1 coordinate 2,537, forward strand.
TATAATTGTGTAGGCCTACATAAAAATGGCGTCTAAATTAAGGCTCAACGTTAACAACAATGACATTCTGTCCGTATATCCCTGGGACAGTACAAAAATGATCTTTCAAGTGCTTTACACAAGGAACTCATACAGTGCAGTGGCTAGAGACAAATTACAAGATTAAGGTCAGCCAAGCTACAATCTTTGAAACACTGAAGAAGTCAACATAGCATCCAGCCAAATCTGACAACACAAACTTATATGTTAAACGTCTACGGACCGTCAGATATCCAGCTATGCATGGAGTCTGCACTTATTGAGTAGTTCAATGCCAACCAGGAACGTGTCAATTTAAGTGGTAACCTCATCTTAGTTTGATATTTTGTGCAGTTACATTGTTGATATTCACTTACAAAATCATTGTGGCCAATAAAAATTATTCATCTTTATATACTTTAGGGAGGTTTAATCATTTTTGCATGTGTCCCAAAACGGGACTAGCACATTTAGAGAGGGTATTAATTTACATAGAATGCATTTAGACAGGTTTTACTGTACTTACAAGATTTCACTGCGTGATGCGAAAGGCAGAAAAACCTATGAAAAAAATCATCCTACATTCTTTAAGCTAATATATCAAACATTCATAAACTAATTTTTCATTAATTCATAGAGAAAATTAATAACTGTGTACCACGACAATTTTCGGCTCAGTTTTGTATAATATAAGCTGAATTTGGCAATGCATTCAAACAGATGATGCAGTTTTTCAGTAATTCCGTTATAATTCCTTCATGTTTCGGGATAAAATTAATCCGCTTGAGAATTTATACAGCAGAAAAAATGTAATCTTAATGTCACTAGAAAGGTTTAGTTATGCTTTGCCCCTATATTCACCATCGAATAAAAAAAAAATGTACAGCGTATATATTCTAGACAGTAGACTTGGGCAAATTGTACTCATTAGTGGGAGTACTGATTACGATTGCAGCGGAATCAAGATACTCCATAGCATGACATGTAATCATTAGTCATACGAAATGAATAATCAAATTTGGGCCAATTATACTTATAAGCAGGAGTACTGATTAAGAGTATATTTGTATCGTACTCCACAGGTAATCATACGAAATGAGTACGAGTAGTATAATAATCCGACTTAGGCAAATTGTACCAATCTATAAGAGTACAGGATACGAGTATGACGGATTGTAAAAGTATCGTTTAGGAAACGTAAGTTATTTAATACACAGTAGGTTTTTTAACAATCAGAACCAATTAAAATTAAAGACGTGACCATGGAAACAAAATTTAAATAATAGAAGGGCTTAATTATTGCAACAATGTGATAATCGACACATTTTCCAAAAATGACATTTTTACATTAAACTATTCCCCAGTACAATTTCAAGCGATTTGGTTGCTTGAATTAAAATATACATAATCATCTTGTTGCCCATATGAAAATCACAGTCTGTTTTACTAAAATTGTGATAAGCCACAAGCAAAGATGGCGTGTAATAATGACAATATGTTGCATCACGAGCGAAAATTTTGATTTTAGGGATATATTAGGTGAGAATAATGATAGTTTAAGTGAATTTGAAAATGATACAGACCAGGATGTGGATTACCACAAAGAATAAGAGGAATCGTCTCATTCAAGCTCAGTAAGTTATGAATAAAATAATTTGTGGCTTATCACGTTCTTGCAGTTTGAGGTTGCCAAAAATTCTTCAGCTGCAACTAACTATGCAATACTCTACTGATACTAATAAGCTTCTATCCCGTTTCTATTTTGAGCAAGATTCATTCGAAAATACAGTGTCTTAGTCATGTGCAGCTCATTTTATTATTAAATGTGGCTTATCATAGTCTAACCAGAAAAGTTTATGATAGATCATAATATAGTGCACACATTTTAAAAAAATGATTATTAAACATTAAAAAAGTGAAACAATTTTTGCAGTATTTGTGCATTGTACTTTATTTTTTAACAATTTGGTTCTATCTATAAAAAACATTTGACAAATTATTTTTGGGCAAAATAATAATAAGCCACAAAAATCTTGGTATTGTAATAAAAAAAAATTGTAATAAATATTCCTCAGGATTAAATTGACTTCTGAATATTGGAAGGGGTGCCTATTATGTTTAAAGATTATGATAACATAAACAATTGTTAATTGGATCGTCCATTAGAATTATGGAATTTTTTAAAACTTAAAAATCGCTCTCCTGAACAATTTGAAATGTGTGGCTTATCACATTGTTGCAATAAGCCCTTCAATTAAAGTACAGAAAAGAACAGTGCATCCAATAACAAAAGTCTTTAGGATGACCCTCGTGTTAATTTACTTATTTTCGTTACTCGAATGAATTCAATGTACTCAATTATCGATTTAATACTATTTCTATTCATATTCGATTACAGTGGTACTCATACTTTCAGATTACGTGAATACTCAAGTACACTTGCTATCACCCATTGTGAGTACACCTTTGCAATCCTATGTGTACAGTATTGTATATTAGTTCGAATAATATAATTTAAGTCGACTCTGTAACGACAAAAAAGTGACAAAACTTTAGGGTCGACGAAATTAGAAACTTCATTTTTCGTGTAAAAATGAATTTTTTTATCGTCATTTGAGGCAAGCATATCGTCAAGCATATCCTGAAATTCAGTGCTGAAATGCTAAAGTCGACTTATTCGGCCGCCCAAAATTCCGACTCAACTTACAGGTTAGCAATGCAGAATACGATAACTGAATTCAAGTTTATTTGTGAAATTGATTTGTTATCCTGTTTTTCGGTATCTTTCAAATGTAGCGTTATGGAAATTTTAAGTTAATTTTCTTAAATTCAGCCAATTTGATTAACAAGAGTTATTTGGGGAAATCCTGTATCGATAACACATGGTAAACATCAGGAGGAAGCCAGAACCTATTTTTTTTCCAGTGAATCATGTCAGTGATTTAACCACATTTCAGTACTCTAACGGCTCAACAGTCCTTAATTCTCGGAATTCGCTTTAGGCACGGGCTATTAATTGCAGTTAACTTAGCATACGTTCCCCTTCCGCGAACTTCGTCGCATAAAAAGCTAATTACAAATGTGCATCGAAACACAATGCTGCAAATCAACGAGCTTAAATCCAGTTTACTGTACATACTTTGGAAAATAAATGTATTGAATGTAATGGTTGTTGCCAATCCGAGTGAACAATTTTCCGATCCAATTATGGGTGCACCCTTTGGCAGAGATGAAATTCATGCTGATGCTCAATGCATTAATTGCAAAGGTCGCTCTAATCGAAATAGCATATCGTGGCACATTTATCATGCTTCACAAATAACACAAAACGATTTGTCGGCTCAAGAATCGTGACTCGATGAAAGATAATTGCTATACCAAACTATTGTTCGTGAAAGTTATTAAAGAAATACACAATGTTTTATATCCCCTTTCCCCCTCCTCCCAAACGCCTACGACTAGTTTGCCATTTGGATTTCTTGATTTATCTTTAGTTTCAAAGCGTCATACAATTGGAGTCACATACTGTAAATGCACATATTACATGCTGCATACAGTAGAACCAGTCTAAATACATCCTGTTTAAATGGATAACCTCTCTAAATGCATAAAAATAACCGGTCATGTGTAAAAATGAATAAACCTCCCTAAAGTAATAATGAATAATTTTTACTGGCCCAATGATTTTGTAAGGAAACATCAACAATGGAAGTGCAAAAAATATTAAACTAAGATGAGGTTTCCATTTAAATTGACAAGTTCCTGGTTGGCATTGAACCACTCAATAAGTGTAGACTCAATAGCCTGATAGTTGTTTAGAGGCAAAACCTGTCTAAAAGCATATTTTTCACCGGTCCCAAGAGTATGCGTTTAGGCAGGTTCTTCTGCATGAAGATGACAAACAAGGTTGTATATATGGGGAGGATATTTAAGGATATTTGTTAATACAAGATTAAAATATCGCTAATTTTTGAAAGATTTCCACATACGAAGTTGGTTTGTATCCAGATCAAAACCGTCTTTGGAGGCAAATAAGAATAAAACATTCCAATATGATTTTCTATAAAAGCATTTTTTTTAAAAAAACATAAAAGGATTTTTACAGAAACCTCTTAAATGCACTTCGCGAACCGAGTTTAACTAAATTTAAAGGTAAAGGCATTATACTCTGGCAACCTTTTATAGCTTCTTTTCCAAGCACATTTTTACAGTACCGGTTGCGGAATTGTTGGTAAATTCATCCATTATCCTCCTCGCATGCTAAAATGTTAGAGAACGCCTTGCGTAGAGAATTTCAAATAGTCAACGAGATGTTTTCTCAAATTATAATTTTTTTGCGATTCAGCAGAAGCCGTCCATTTGTAATCCACTCACAATTGTAGTCAAAAGTCTGGCAAGAATCCATCAGAAGAAATGTTGAAAAAACCTAAGCATGAAATCTTTTATTTCCCCGTTCATTCATTATATCCGGCTTTACAGATTCGCCCACAGTGACTTGTACAACCACCTTCGAATTAATATTGCTGAAACATTGTCTTGTATCCCGGCATTTGGCATGTCTTATCTGCTTTCAAACATCCCATTTTGCATTCTGAAGAAGCACGGCCATTCTTAAACACGGGAACGAATTCATATAGAGATTTAAATATCATTTCTCCTATTTTCTTCCCTTTGCAGATCAAATATAGCAGTGACGTAGGTGCTCGAGCTTTTGCCGTCATGTAGCAATAAAACTAAAGCCTGCAAAACTATCAAAATTCAAGGAAAAAAAATAAAAAAGCATAAATAACAAAATGTTTCATGTCGTTTACAATCCTCTGCCAAGCTCCGAAAGAAAAATTAATATTCATCTGGGAAAATGCAATGCATGAGGACTGACTTATCCTAGACAAAATGAACAAAAACATACGGATGCCAGCACCACTTTACAGTGCTGCCAGACGTTGATATGATCGAGAACAATTCCCTCCCATCTGCAATGCCGAAATATCAAGGACATGACCGGATTTGGCTAAATCTGTCGGTAATATAATGACAACTGAAATTCCGGAGTAGGGAGTATGAAGGTTATTTGGAAAATAATGCTAATTTGAAAATAAGGAAAACGATATAACTAATGCTACCATCTATAAAAACAATGCTAAATTGAAAGTTTAGAATATTGCGATACTTTCGATGAGACAATGATATTGGGAAACAAATATTATAATAGTATACATAACTTATGGAACTTCACTTTTATGTATTTCACAAATCTCCTGTTTATTAGTTTTTGTTTTAAACGCGAACAGGGTAACGTTAATATTTTTTTTGCAATCTTTCAAAATAGATGATTACATTTTTTTTTTAGTCAGAATAATTGTCCAATTTTGCACAAATCCCTATTGTTTCAAGGCGAACGGTGTACATTAAGTAATGCAAGTTTTACTAAAACAACTATTTTTACGAACAATGGGTTTAAGTTATAAATTTCATCTTATTCTTACTTATCAATAGGGCTCTCGATCCATATTACGAATATTGCAAGGAATACTTTCTTATAGGTATATTATGTGTCTTTTTAATTGAATATGGCATCTTGAAATTTAATGTTCATGTTCACTATTTTAAAGATGGGACTCCTATGTAAGGTTTTAAATAGTTAGTCAGAATGCAATTTGCAATGTAATCTTGTTGTGGCAGTGAGTTTGGATATATAGATAGAATAATACGAGGGATGTCCCAAAACTAAGTTACACAGGGCATTTATTCATGAACTACTTATCCAATCAAAAAACGGAAATGTACGTTTATAAGAGAAATGTTGCCTGCAACGCTCTATATATGGCGTAGCTGGCATATTGTTGTTTTTTGGTTACCCAATGACTTGGCGCCAAGTGATTTTTACCTGTTCAGGCCCATGAAGCTGTAGCTTGGTGGACATGAAGTCCTTCAGGAGTGACAATGAACTCATTAAAACAGTTTGTCAGTGGTTGTATACACAACCAAACACTTTTTACAAAGATGGTATACAGAAACTGGTGTCACGGTGGGGCAATTGCATCAGTCGGCTTGGGGACGATGTTAAAAAATAGATAGAGGTCCCCTCTTAAAAATGTATATTTCAGTTTTTCGATAGGATAAGCAGTTCATGAATGCCCTATGTCACTTATTTCTGGGACATCCCACGTATATTAAATGTGTCTATGTAGATTTTATGGTACGTATAGTATCCTACTATGTTGCCTGTTGAGTGGAAATTAACATTTTTTTGTTTTCATAGAACATGGGAAGGAGCTTTTAATATGAATTTTCAAGTGGAAATATGGTTGTCGAGTTATTAATTGGGTATTAAAATGTTTATAATGCAAAAAGTTGTTGGAATTATATATTTTATTGCAAATGTTATGTTCGCGTAGCAGGTATTTAAAAAAAATTATTATATACTTCTCCTGATTCGAAATCTTAGGTAGATGTTACTATCTTATTCGGTATAACCTAAGGAATCCAATGACCGTTATCGAGTAACCGGGTATTTTACCCTTAATTACTCGTACTCGACTACTGTGTTTTTGGCCGAGTAACGTGCGTGGATATAGGGAGTTCCATAAATAAACGCAGAATAAATTTAATTTTATATTTGTAGTAATTATTTATGTTTTACTAGCTTAGGGGTAATCAGAGCTACACATATGAAGTTGCCTGTTACAACAGATTTGTTAACTTTGGAGGGTATAAAAAATCAAAAAATAACCCAGTAGCAATATTTTGTTCACTAACATTGAAGAGATTTCAAGGAACAAAATTTCACTTAACATAGCGGGTTTGTGTAAATGGACCATTCAAACAAACGTTTAATGGTCTCGTTATAACTGAAACATACAGTTATGATGATGTGATCACACAATTCAGTTTCGTGTCCGTTATGTTTCCGTAAAGTGAAATTTCTTTGCATATAATTTTTGGAGTCCAGAAGAATTAACACACGTCCAGCACTGTGGCGCTCTTTTTGTCTATCTGCTTTTCAGATATTAATAATTCTTAAGAGTTAATTATTATAAAGAAAACATCTGTTGACTTGCCAATAAGCACATGTACAATTGTGTTCAGATTCTTTTTCAAATGTAAGAGCCTCATCTAACTTGTTTAAGATATGTTCAGCAACGTTTGGTCAGAGAAAAATAATTCAATCAGAGTAAACTTTTACCCAATATCCTAGTATTCGAGTATCCTGGTATACAAGTACTTCAACAAGGAAATACTTTAATACCCAGGTAGCTGAAAACTGGAGTAATTTGAATTCCCTAATCTATCCTACACTGTAAAAATCTCATACATTAACTGTTTTTTGCTTGTAAAGTACATCAAGACCTTATATGGATCTTCTTTAAATTTATACAATCGCATTCAATGTCTGAATTTGAACTCTCTGAGCTACCCGTTCTACTTGGAAGAAGGACGATGGAAGAGATTGTAATGGTCAGCGAAAGCTTATATAACGAGGGAAATCCCAAAACGCAAAAAATGAATGAGCTTATTAAGCAGAACTTTATCGAAATGCTGCTGCGTTAATGATAGAGACTTAAAGATAGTTAAGTCTCGTAATTTCAAGCTTATATAATCTGTTCGACGTTTGGTCGCAACCCGATTAACCTGAAACTTAATATATGAGACATTGTTGCAAAGACATGTACTCTAAATAATCATATATACAAATATGATACATCATGTGGTACATACATATGTATACATCATGCTGGAATAATCCTATCTCCAAATAGACATTTTGCATGACTGAATTAGTTTTATTTTAATATACTGTAGATAAAGATATGACTGAAATACATAAGTATATTCCTTTTTTCTAAGGACATGTATTGAAATTAAAAATTAATTTAAAATGCTATAATGACATTTAAAGTATCACACTTGCTGATAAATGTTTTAAATAAATGTTTTAGTCATAACACCAGTCTTAAAATAAGACTTGACTGTGTACTCTTATTCCATCATTGCAGCTGCACATGTACAATACATGGGGAAGGAGTTAAATGTGAACGAAAGGCAGCCAACCATTGTAGAAATCACAAAGCACAGTTTTCTTACACATTCATCCACTCTTTTCATTAATTTCGTCATCGAGAACTACACTCTTAAGACATTTCGATTGAGATTACAGGTTTGTTCCACCATGCAGAAGCCCGCACAGTCAATTGACAACCCCTTTCGTTACAAATGGCATTTATTCGCGTCAAGTCTAGACGCGTTCTGCCCCTGCTGACGAGCACTTTCGTCTCCTCATGAATCGAAACCGAACTTGGACTGGATCCAACATGCTGACAATCAAAATTTCAGCTAAAAATACAGTTAGGACTGATGCAAATCAAGGTCTCAAACAAAGCGCAGTTGAGCATTAGAACTCGCACAAATCATTGTTGAATCCTCAATGAACAGAATGCCTCAAACCATTAAAACAATGACTGAAATGTCATGGCTCCTGAACTACTTCCGGTGGGAATGGTTTTGGGTGCTCCATTTAAGCGATTCTATAGCCGTTGCCCCGACATCTATTTCACCCTATTTGAAACTGATTTGGATAAAATGATGTTGATGTGTGTGGGCATGTCATTGCTTCATGACCTTGATTCCGCCAAGTCATGGACATTAGATAATGGTTACGCATGCGCACATTTACATAAAGTTTATTCAAATTGAAATTCACCTAGTTTGAAATACAATCCAAGACCACAGCTTACGACTATATTAATTGTGTGAAGATAGATTTTTGCAAATAAGCGATCATTTGTTCAAAAATAATTTGACAACTAAATAAAAATAGATGTAGTTTTAATAGAAAACAGTCAGTCTCAAGTTACATGTACGAGAGATTCAAAGATCAAACTCAAAACCCAAGGAAGAAAATTTTTAACCGTGTTTAAGAGGTCTGTATTTTATACACAAGGCCTTGTGGATAAAGTAACATCTGAAACCCATTCCAAGCATGCAAATGGCCTGCAATACAAGTAAATATCCATTGTTTCGGAAATTGCGAGTCCATGCATGCTTTTCATAAGTGCCGAAATAAAACTTAATTATCAAATAATGTACATAAAATACTCCTTTTTTCGGAGATAAAACCTATGCAAGACCATGCAAGTTTTTTAAGATGCAATGCTTTAAAAACTGAACAATAGCCTTGCTTAGATTATCAGATATTTTCTGAAAAATGAATTTTATAACATCTCTGTTGACGCTTCGATAAATTTGCCATCTTATAAACACTAGTTTATAAAGTGACGCATTTTTACAAAATTTAAAAAAGTTTTACATAAAGTCAACATAATGATTTTAATATTTTTATCCCTTTTGAACTGCACCACAGGAATTGCAAGAAAAATCATTGAACGAACTGCAATTGAATTCGAGAAATCAAATTTTGAAATCCAATCCAATTTTGGTACAATTGTAACTAGGGAAATATCAGATAATGCGACAAGGAGATTAGTGAAATTTTTTATCTCGTTTGAAAAAGTTGGGAAACTATTTTTGCAACAAAACTCTTAAGTAATTTACATACATAATCTCTGACCAAATAGAGATGGGATCTAAAAATATGATGATAATTAAAATTACGCGCAAACTGTGTTCAAGCAAGCTCGAAAGAATAGAGAAAATGTTATTCAAGAAGGAAAAAAATTAATCTTATGCAGTACAAGACGAATATTTTAGTTGTTTTGTCCTAAAAGATTTTACTTTGTGAAAGGTTCCTTGGCAGAATGCTAAACCTATACAACATGGTCTCGGCATTGTTCCTTTCAGACATTACGGTATTTGGCATGAAAAGCTGTTAAAAATCATCGCGTTTAGTTCTGTGTTTAACACGCTCGATTGTGATACACAAATCTTCATCACTAGAAGAGTTTCTAACATTTTCTTAAATTGCATTAGCATAGGCTATAGTTTTTTATCAAAGGAGTCAAAAAAACGAAATCTACCGAATGGGAAGTCAATTATTATTCATTTCACATTTAGAAAAAGACATTCATCGAAACAGCGTTTCTTATCTGCTTTCAAACGTTTTTATCTTACATGCAAAATGACAATTCTGGCGTCAGCCATTCTTCAAATGATTTCTTGTGCACTGGATTCATCGGCAATGCGCACGATTCAATGGTTTTTATGCATAGTATTCACTTCACACACAAACCTAAGGGCTTACTCGTGTAATACAAAAGAACAATCACTCCTCAGCAACTATCTTTTGTTGAAAAATCTCAATCTATTAAGTTGAGCAATTATTCTTACCCTTCACTAAAAGACAAAATTATTCAGAAAATACATTGAAAAGCCCATGTCATTTTCATCATTTCTGTTGAAGTATGAACAAAGAAACAAAGATGGTGTTCTAATGTCAGAATAAATTAACTTTTATTTTAAAAATTGTAGAAAGTTTTAATATTTAATTCATATCTTTTCTGCATTGCACGAATATTTCGACGAATATTGCAAGATATTTTCTTTCAAGAATAAAAATTCAATAAATACTGCTTTTCTATCGCATTTCGCTGCAACAATATGTGCAGAGTACATGAACTATAAATAAGATGTATTGAACGTTTTGCTTAGACTTTAAAAAAAAAAAATGCTTTTATCTAAATAATAGAGAAGACAATAGTTCAAAACAGATAATAACGCAAGTATTTTCATATATTTATTTAATTAAAGTTATTTATAAAGGATAATGATAGCGATTGAAATATGGCACATGAATTTGTTGTCCGATTTTGAAAAATGATTTTTATGTACGAATAAACTTTCTGCAAATCGTTAACTAGATTAAACTTGTAGCCAATAAGCAGTTGCAAGTTTTCTCGTAAAAAAAATTTAAATACGTCAAAATAAACATGTTCTGTGATGTGGAAAAAATGGTTTTTTTTTTCGATATCGCGCTATGAAGTGCATTAAATTATGCGTGCATATTAAAAGTACTTTGAGGGGATGAATTGCAGAAGAAAAATAAAAAATGGTACATATAATGTGTTGGCAAATTTCACAAGAGTAATAACAAAGGGATACTAAAGCAATTAAAAGTATTTTTTTAAACCTGTATCAATTAATGTTCATTATCAAATCTAAAGATGTCAAAAACGAGCATAAAACTGATCTGTGATGACCAAGCATTAATGGGAATATCGCGTAGGAACTAAATTACCTTTTAACACAAGTATATATCGCAATTATGGAGTAAACATGTATGCCCCAATACATCTTTATGTCTAAAGTATTATAGTGAGATTATTTTGTACAGCGCGCTCCTAAAGTACTGTATATTGTGATTTCTAAACAAGTAGTTTGTCCAACGGAATTGTTGGAAAACAATAATTATCTTGTGCAACCTGATAGTTTAAAAACGTAATTTATATATCGGATTTTTTCTAAAAATGAGAATTTTCCAACGCAGACTGCCGAAAATGTTGCAACAACTTAAGAGTTTATCATTAATTTCAAGCATAATTCCTATCTTTCCTGAGGTGCTAACAATTCAAGTGCATCTCCCAACGACGCCATGCCCAAATTATATTATTGTCAATGTCAAAAACATTTACAACACCAGACAACGAAACTACATTTGTACACTAATGTAAGCACTAATAAAGCAAACTGTTCCAAAGGAGAACACTAGTTTTTCATAGTTTCTTTAAGGTTTGTAAAAATATTTCCGAAATGTTTCTTGCACAACATTCTACTTAGGAATCATAAATACATACTGCAGACGGTATAAACAGTTTTGAGGTTCAATTTAATTAAATTTCATTTTTGGACACTCCAGTCAGCGCCAAAATGTCATTAAATCCACTTACTCGACAAATCAAACGGCCCAAACGTCATCAATCGTTAAATTAAACCCACAACAGTCTGTTTAAAAAACACTTCAGATACATATGATGGATATCAGAAAACTTGTCAGAGAAGTTTTCAAAAAAATATCATGAAAATTGTTATATTTTTGTTATCCATCCTTATAGAAACGTTTCAGCTACGCTTCGTGTAACGTAAAAGCGATATATATATATATATATATATATATATTGAAAAATGTACAGTAGTTTTTGGCCGCCATTTCCTGAAAACGTTGTTAATGTCAGTATCATGTTAATATGTCATAGGTTCTTAATTCTATAAAACAGGGAATAATTTTAAATATTATTCTAAAAATTCTCTGAATATCCAGTTATATATATATATATATAAGCATTTCAAGGCATATTATCAGGCTTATTATGTACATTCAATTTTAGCATTGGCAATATGTGTCTAAAGGCCGGACAACTTCATTAAATGAGAATTGTTCTAGAATAACTATAAATCACACTTTTTTCAACCCAAAAGCTTAAGTATTCCTATAAATCGGTTTTTTATGCTGATGTGTAGCAAAATTAGTCTTCTATCAGGTTTCTTAAATGATTTCTTCCCAAATCAATGCGATTCACAAAACAAGAGCATTAATCATCGGCCGATTAGTTGCCTTTCTGCATCGACAGCTAATGCAGCGGAGTTTCCGCGTTGCAAACGACTTAAGCACGCAAGGCTGCACCGAAATGCAGACATTAATAAAGAAAATTAGAAACTACTAAGCTTCACCGATTTGCATCGGAGGAGATAATGAATTCCAATAAAAGCAATACATCGGCGAGTCCAAGTGGAAAAAAAATCCACGAGCACTTAATACAGATTAGCCTTTTTGTGAGCGTTTGATTGACAATCAACAATTTCTAACAGGCCAAAACTAGGCAGAACTATCGATTTTTTTAATATGAAAAATGTAGATTTGATGGTATTTAAAGAAACTAAAAACAAATAAATCTGTTGGAGAAATAGTTGTTAACAGACCTTGTTTAACAAACCTATATTAAAAACAAAACATATTGACTTTATTAAATTTTAAAGTTTTTTTTATTAAACACATAGTAATTTAAGGTATTAGGGTATATAATTTGGTGTGATTTATGACGTTATATTAAATCGTCCTAAAAATAAGGATGTATACAAATATCCGTTTTGAAATTTCCAGCAAATTATAATAAAATATGGTAAAATGTGGATACAATTTCAGAAATTTTTGGTATTTTTTTGAGGTACTGACCAGGTCAAATAAAATCAACCCTCCTATTTCCCAATATGGCATTATTTCTACTGTCGGATTAACCCCGGAGTTATTCCCATCCATTTCTGTCCCAAGCTTACCCCATCATGTGGATAACTTTAGGTCAGTACATTTTTCAATGCAAATACAGTAGAACCTCGATTTACGAACTTAATCCGTTCCATGACCCCATTCGTAAAAGGAGAAGTTCGTAATTCGAATTAATTTTTCCCACATTAGAGTCAATGTAAATCCAAATAATGCGTTTCTTGTCCAAATTATTATTATTATTTTTTTTTTTACATGGTATGGTTTTATGTGTGGAAATGATACAATATTATGTGTGGAATTAAATGTATTGGCAGTTGAATGACAAAATGCACAAGAATCAGAGCCGAATGCTGACTTGGAAACGAAGGGCTTGTGTACTAAGAAGGTCCGAAAAATGTCCTCGTTTGCTCAAGACCGCCCTTTCCTCTTTATTCCCCCTTATCAACGACTCTGCCCGATATTTCACATATTTTAATCAATTTTGTGTTGTCGATAGGTGCGTTTTAGGGCTCTGCACACCACCAACCTGATCAAATTTTTACAAGGTTCTATAGTATTAGATACGTTACAAATGCAAGGAAGGTTCACATATAACAGTGACATTAGAAGAAAGACGTTTAATTACCAAAAAGAAACCGCATCTTTATTATTTAGAATAGTGCAGATCGTCGATTTCGCCATGTTGTACTCCTTGGTAAGATCAAAAACGCGATCACAACTTTCATGTTAACTATAATTTCCTTTTTAAATTAACATTAATACGTTTGTGATTCTTTTTAACGTCATATTCACTAAAACGTTGCACGTTTTTGGTAGCTCACAGGTCCCGTTCGTAAATTGGATTAACGTTCGTAAATCGAAACAACATGTGGTGTTCGTAAATCGAATTGTTCGTAAAAAGAGACGTTTGTAAATCGAGGTTCCACTGTAACTTGTTATATAATTTTATGAATAAATGCTTGATATTTACATGATTAACGGTAAAGGCATATAGGAATCACAATATGCACCTGTTTCAACAACAAATTCATAATAAAAAAGGTAATTTACAATATGCGGAATTTCGAATAATAGTAAGTCACTATAATATGACAGAAGAGTGTTTCTCTCCAACTGGCTTAAAAAACCACTGAAACTCGCTGAAGGCACCCAAAATTGGCAAAACGATGACTGGTTTAAAGTTTCCACCCCTGTCCAAAAGTATCCACATTTCACGGTATTCCATCAAACTAAGACGCCATCGATTATAAGACGTACTACCACTAACACCCAAAAAGCTTTGATAATCAGAAAAAATAATTTTTCAGAATGTCTTTTACAATTTGTATTTTTCAATTTATTAACATCAACAACAGGGAAGCACATTAAATGCTAATAATGTACACACGAGGAAAGCAACTTCCATGTGCGTCATTTTAGATATAATATTTAGAAAAATATACCGAAAATATTCAGCTAATGAAAAATACAAGTCTGGACGTGGAACATGTATCCAGATATAAGTTCTTTGGTCACATGTCTCCACATTCTAGGAGACAACGATGTTTCCAAGAAGCGGGATACGTATCCGGCGATCATTAGACACACCGCATTTTAACAGATGTTTCTAGAGATAAAAACGTGCGTCTTATAATTTATGAAACACGGTAATATAATAACTAACTGTAAGGATACACATAGTTTGTGTTATTTGTACTTAATGACTATCACGAACTGTTTCGATAATATGTAACCAACCACATTATCATTTAATATGCCCAAAGTAAAACTTCACTTACAAAAAAAAAAAAAAAAAAAAAAAATGCATCATAAGCATGTTCAAACTTCATCAACTATTCCATAAAAATCCCCAACAATTTCACACAATATTTAAATAATGATCAAATGAATTGTAATTATTTCAAGATAATTTCCAATATAGATTGAAGATGGCGTTGAATGCCTAAGAGTTTGGATGCAGAGCCACACCAGGAGTAAAATCTCATACTTTGTACTTGCAAATAAACAAAAGTTACGTTTATATGTTATTTACACAACAAATATAAATATCCGAACATAATAGATTTTAGGCATTCACAAAATAAAACTTAATAATGTACCCAATAAAGAAATTAATGACCTTTTTCTAATCTGAATTAAACCGTTTAAAGAACTAATTTTGTTCACTTTAATTGAAATATGGATCAAGCTATATAGGTTTGAGATAACAATTGCCTATCTTAAAAAAGTGAACGCACTAAAACTACTAAATTAAAGAAGATAAGATCGTAATCAATTTAAAACTTGATCGATATATTTAGTTGCCTAACTAGAGCGTAAGATAATATCGTAGTAGTAAATAAACTCAACGCCTACGTCCTTAAATTATTAAAAATTCAGAGATAATTGGATCAGTTTAATTAGATATAGAAATTTTCTAATTTGTGTTTTACATTTGCACATATAATGTAACAGTAAGCATAGATCATTTTTTATTCAAATCAACACTTTAAACTGAGAAATTTATAACGATAATAAATATCTAATTTTGCTATACTAAATACTACTCGTATATTAAACTGATGATTGCTTTTATTTATTGTTCCAAATATTGCATTTTATAAACAAGTTAATGCACTTAAAACAAATATTTTACAATCACGGTGTATATACGATTCACTCCTATCTCAATATGCAATACAATGTATGTGTACAAATTTAACAACTGTTCTTAGACAAAATTTTAGGCATACGAGTACCAGGATATTTTAATTTATATTTTAAAATGCAGCACTGATTAAAATAAATTTGATAAATGTGGTACCAAACGAAATATAACTTGCTATTTTTGCCTCAAAATAATGGTTAACCAAAACAAACTCATTTCAATCAAGCATGTTTGGCACCTGTCTTAGTGATTTTGCTCACAATTTTGCAGATTTACATGAAAATCATTTAAAGGTGTGTTTCCACGTGAGAGAAACTCGAGATGCTCTATAGCATCTATGTAGCACCTGAAAAAATGCGCGTGCTACTGCTCGAGAGCTGCCACTGATAGTAGCTCGCAAAATACGAACAATGTTCGAATTTTGAGAGCAGCTGTCGAGATGCTTTTCTTTAGGGTTTTTTAATGTTTAAAGTAAAGTTTGGGAAATTTTGTGGAATACGAGCTGTGACGAGTAACTCGCGACAATTAATCTCATGTGGAAACACACCTTTAGAACGCTAACTACTATACATGACTGTGATGGAGTCCCTGACTTCGGGCAAAACAAAACAAAGGTTGTAACTGCATGTTTAGTCAAGATCTAATCATTAAATATTTCTACGTGATATATGAACAATTCACAAAATATCTTGTGAACAGTTTACTAGACAAAAGTGACATAGTAGGAGATTGAGAACGAATGACCATTGTGTTTTTCTGCGTTACGGAATTTTAAATGATTCAACATTCAAAGTTTACTTCATGAGGAGGAACAAATTTCCTTTTTAAAATATCGATACTAATAAATATTCCTTAAATGCACGGACAGCAATAAAACAAGGAGAAAGATTATACTAAAAAAATGTGATGAAACTATCTCGCAGTTGTTTGAATGTTTATTAGAAAACATAGCGCCCTAAACCAGACAAATTTTAAACGTTATATTATTAGAAAATTAAACGTTTAGTTTGGATTATTAATTCAAACACCAAAGTTAAAAAAATAAAAATGTAATAAAAACCAAGTATAAACCTCACAAGACATTAGACATAAAACTAAAAGAAAACTAATGTAATGACTTTCATTAAGATTATTTCGCATATTCAATTGGTCTTCTGAGAACAGTCTAATATGAATTTAAATATGAAAACAACTCAAAGTCACTTTACTCATTGCGAGTTATTGTATAATCGTCAAGTAATGAAAAACTCGTATTTTGCATTTCAGCAGAAAAAATTATATCAAAAATAAAAGTTCAATTCAAATATACATAATGTAGATTGTGTTTGATAAGATTAATAAATCGTTTCGGAGAAATATACAATCGTAGTAATAAAGTGTCGAAAAAAACATTCGAAAATTGATCTCGAATGACATCATTTCCGGTTACTCGACCATGGCAGAAATTTTGAAATAAAACGCTATACGGGATATTGTATAGCCATAATGCCTCCGCAATGAGAGTGTCCCTTCTGTAAGTATGGAACTACAAATAGCAATCGTGCTTGTAATAATTGCCAATATTCGGGCAGCACAATTGTAAATCGTCTAAATATTCGCCAGAAAGTTGGCAATCACTGCAAGCACAACTCAATTAAGCGTGTTTGCAGTGATTGCCAACATTCGGGTTGCACAATTGTGACTTTCAAAAATATTCTCCTCGAAAGTTGGCAATCATTGCAGGTAATACTGCCTTATGCGTACTTGGAGTGATTGTCAACATTCAGGTAGCACAATTGTAAATTTTCTAAATATTCTCCTGAACGTTGGCAATCACTGCAAGCACAACTTCGTTATGTGTGCTTGCAGTGATTGCCAACATTTGGGATTCACGACCGTGAATTTTGTAAACATTCTCCTCAATGGTTGTTAACCACTGCCAACAACACTGACTGCATAATTTGCACAAACAAGATGTAATATGTTAAGTAAAAAAACATGCAACATTAAATTTCAAAATTTTAAGAAGTAGGATCACAACAAAATCCTAAATCTCCCAACAACTTTAGAGAAGACATCGGAAATCCCAAGTTTTTAGTAATCTTTACAAAACACAGGGAGATACCTGATTATGCAGTGGAAAACAAGGAGTAAGTTTTGCAAGACAACATTGAAAATCACCACATTTCGAAAGCCACTATAGTTTGACACATCAACACGTCCAAGAACCCTTCGTCAAACCGAAACATTCCCAAACCTCCGCGTCCGCAATCCTCTGCGGTTCCGACCAGACTTTGCGTGCCGGAAAACGGACTCTCGCGCCGCGTGCGAAGTAATCGGAAATAGCGTGGTCTTACCTTCTGGATGCGAGTCGTGGTTCCCGCGCCTACACGAAAGCTTGCCTGAAGAAGATCAAGGCGGCGCCACGGGTCCCACGGTATTCGAGCGGGCGCGGGAGCGCCCCGCTCCGTGCGGCGCGGATCAGATAATGGCGCAGGCTCCGTCGCGCGCCCGCACTCGCGCCGCATAGGCCTAGCTCCGACGCGATCGATGCGTCGCGGCCCGCCATTGGTTGGCTGCCTGCGCCGCGGCCCGGAGGCGAGCGAGCCCTTGCGACGGATTCTTCGCCCAGCCAACCCCGCGCCGTGCCGCAGTCCGCCGCCGCCGCCGCGCGCACGCCAGAGTTCCCACCAGGGGCGGCCCGTTCACACGTAGATGGCAAGCGGCGCTGAGCGCAGACGGTACGCGTCCTCGTTTTTTGCCCGCGTCCTCGGCCGCGCTCTGCCCGCCATGGCCTCGCCGTAGACGGCGACGACCGCCGCCGCCGCCGACGTCGACGACGCCGAAGAGCACCCCTTCCCGCCAGCCGGCGCCCGCACCATGGAACGGTGAGCGCCGCTACGCCACCCCCCTACCACCACCAGTTCGCGAGAGCTTCCATCTTGCGTGCCGCGCGGAATCCATCGGTCTCTCCACTGCGACGCGGCTGCGGCATGCGGCCGCGGATTAAGCCCGTCCTGCGACGACGACCGTCGGCCCGCCGCCCGGGGCCCGGCGGGCCGATTGCGCGGTGAGTGCGTGACTGGAATGCCCGGCTACGGGAGTCTATGGGCGGGATCGGAGCCATGACTATCCACGGCGTGCTGTTTGCCATGGTGTTGTGCGGCTTAGCATCGTTCGGTAAGTGCTCGATTTTTCTCTTTTTTTCTCCCCCGCGGGTCGTCGCCCGCCCCCCGGCACGCTTAGGCCTAATACCCGGCATCGCTAGGCCTAACGTCTCCATTGCTGAGCGTTCCAGCCAATCGCCACTTGGCTGCAGTGCTATCAACATCCGCAAACTGCGCTACCCAGCAGACAGCGCGGTCTACGCTGCTGGTGCGGCCTTCTAGCCTCAAAACGGGATCGCCAGCACTGCAGATCTCTTAAAGGGACCCAGGGAAAAAACGAAAAATGGACCTTATTACTGCAAGATGGATACGGAGAATGCTCTAGTCAGCTCTAAACAATATTTAGACCTGTTCTGAACATAATGTTCGAATTAAGAACGGGTGTTGTAGCCTCCAAACGGAATTACCATCTTTTAAAGAGACAAAAGCAATGTTTTTTAAAAACGTAAGAAAAAATCTCGTTTGGAGGCTATAATTGTGCGGGGGATGCGTTCTAGCCTTCGAACGGGATCGCCTGTGTATCGGATGCTCATATTGCGTTTAAAGAGACACGATAAATGACAAAGAATCCTGTTTGGAGGCTAAATCTGAAGCGCGGAATGAGCTTTGGCGTGCTGAATGCGCGTGTATATTTTAACCTCTAAACAGGATCGCGCGTTTCCTTATGCAATGTGGACTTAAAATGACCGGTTAAATCGCCCCGTTTTAAGACCAAAATCGTACGGTTCTTCATAATGTGGACGCAGTCCAGACTGTTAAGTAGTAACGTTTAGTCTCAAAACAGGGTGACGTTTATCTTCCCGACGGAGGCATCAAATTTGGCGATTAAGAAAATGAAGGCCGGCTTTGAGGCTAATGATACGGTTCGGTGTGCGCAGTGGAGGCTAGGTCTGCGCATGCACGGAGAAACGCTTTTCCAGTGTCGAGGCTATTACTAATATCGTCTTGAAAATGGGTGATTTTATGTACACGTTCTCAGGAACATGTTTTGGTTTAAAATTACAAAGTTAACTTGAGAAATATGCTAGATTAGAAGTCTGACAACACAGCCTACACTAAAAATAAGATGGCTGCCAAGAAGAGACATCTAACTATAGCCTCCATTTTGGTTCCAATGCACCTATTGTATGTGCGGGTTAAATATCTTACAATATTTAGCCACGTTTTATATAAACACAGAATTGAGATCTATATGCTGTATAACTGCAAAGACAGAATTAAAGCATTCATGTGAAAACAGTTTCTCTAAAGTAATGGACACGTGGACCTAGGGTGAAAGTATTTCCATTAGACACTATCCA
This sequence comes from Julus scandinavius, assembly GCA_034696685.1. NCBI lineage: Eukaryota > Metazoa > Arthropoda > Diplopoda > Julida > Julidae > Julus > Julus scandinavius. The sequence continues at coordinate 22,823 of JAQGAE010001077.1, forward strand.
CGTGTAGGTACTTTGTCCCAAAATGTGGGTCTAGGTCTAGTGATTTTTATAGGTTTTAGCATTGATTTTAGGTTTAACATTAAACACGAGGTATGGAGGCCAAACAATTTATATAAGTTTTGTTGTCCACAATATTCTATTGTTTTTTTTTACCTTGTGATTTGGTTTGAGATGAAAAACTAAGTGAATGAAAGAACATGTAACATTGTTTCATTTCACATTTTATTTAATTTTTTTTAAATGTATTCACAAAAATAAGGAGAGCTTTTGTAAAATTTAGACCTTCATCCACACAGAATATAACCCTTTAACGCATATAATGTAGCCATAGTGCTTGAATTAGCAACATCAAAAATTGTCTCTAATTTTAGGTTTTTATACTAAAACTAAAATTTATTTACACAAAACGATTATTTATTCGCAAATGTACGTATAATGATCTGTAGTTGTCCAAGATGAAGCCATAACAAGCAATTTCTGTAATTTTTGATGTCAAGTAATAGCTGTTTCAAGCCCTGAAAGTTTAAATGCGTTTATTTGACGTTATATATGAATCGGAAACATGCTTTCGTGATTTATTGTTGAATTGTTTATTCGATTGTTTGGTTTTCATGAAGACAACAAATAGTAATCTTGCTCTAAACGATATAGCGGTGTCATGAAAAAGTTGTTAGACTTGTTTAAATATGGCTGACTAATTCGAACCACATGGCACTGAAAATCCACATACTAGATAGGCAAGATCTGACCAATCTAATAACTAATCTTAGATAACCAGAGCTGTGAATATTCTGTAGTAATTAAATAAAGGTAAGGACTTGCAAGCATATTGCAGAGGAACTTCTGTTAACTAGGTTGTTTAGTTTATTGTTATTTATCATTTCCTAAAGTCTTTTGTTATGTTGATGCTGCCATTTCGTTTATTGTGATGCCCTCTTTTTAGAGTTTCTTATGAAATTAGACCACGTTGAAAAGATGCGTGCTAAACTTGGGATTTATTTGATATATTAAATCTGTGCATCTATGACAAACCATAACATGTTACTTTCTTACATGTATATTCAGTGAGATGAAATTATTTCACTAACATGGCTCTTGAATCTCAATGTTGGGTAAATCCTTTAAAACTGATCATATATGGCAATATATCGTCTGGTGAAATCTCCATGTAGGATTTGGAAACCAAATTCTGTTTTTACTTATTTTTTATATAAGATTGTAAAATATCACAGGAAAAAAGCTTAACGGATGTTTTTGGTTTAACAATTTTGATTGGAATGCAGAATTCTCCCCTTTATGCTATAATTTACTAAAATATACATCACCATGCCATAGTTTATATCTGCTCTACAATATATTGGTATATGTATTTATTAACCATGTTAATTTTACCCAATAAAATCTAGAAAAAATACAACTATTTCCCTTTTAAATTTTAAATTATTTACCATACTAATAATTTTAGTTTTAAGTCCATATTAAGGGTAAAGTAAATTATGCATACATATAATCGAAATTGTATTATCGAATCTTTCCCTCATTTTAAAAAATGTACTGAACCTTTTTATATTACTGGGTTGGAACATTATTTAGGACCATATGCCATATTACGCCATATTGTGTCCCATAATATCATAACAGCTATTATTCACCATAGTCCATATGTCCGAAAACGGTTATCTATGTTCATACATGAGAATATATTATATTCTTCATAAAGGTATATAGCATAACTGAAAACGTGTATGATCATATACAGTTGTCATTTTATTTCATTTGTCATAAATTAAAGAAAACACGTGGACACAATTCATTGCTAAAATTTGAATATCACACATGCTATTTAATGTCGAAATAACTAAATTAGACAATGTTCATTATCGACATAGCATAAATTTAGAAAACCATATATGTATACATGTAATATTTACACGCCTGACATCCATACACTGTATGTTCATAAAGTGAATAGCATTTTACATGTACTGGTACATATGATATTCGTTCACCCGGGCTGTATTTTCAAGTCAGTATCCACCATATAAAACCAGATTTGGATGTACAAAACATTTCTGAATGTGACCAATTTCTGATACTTCCATATATGCTACTTTTTGAACTAGGGCAGCTTCATCAAAATACCGTTTTTTCTGGGTCAACAATGCAATTGTAGACCTACGCACAAAATCGTTCAGAAGGGGTCGAAAAAAAGAAAAGTAAATCCCAGTGCACATTGCCACTTTTCGGATGGTTGGTGGCGCCGTCTACCTCATGCGCTTGCGCTATACCAAAGGGCGTTATGTGAAATCGATTGGTACCCTCTTGCGCGAGCCTCTGCGCCTGGAGAAGAAAAAAAATCCGACGACTTGGCAGTTTTTTACCCCCACTTCTTAATTTTTTTGTTTTCTTCTGACATGAAAATGTATACAACCCCTAGTACGAACGAGGGAGCAATGGTTAACTTAATATGGCGGGAACTAATTGGACACGTGACAGTCACGAGGTTAATGCCACGAGCCAATGCGTTTAAGCGTACACTCGACGATGTTAAATGGCTCTCTATTTTTTAAGTAAGCATTATTTGGAACACAATGAATCAAAAACGTTTACAAATATTCCTTGTTTTCAAGATGAAAAAAATATATACAGTACGTGGACTCTTGTTTAATGTAAAAGTGCATATTCATTGTGTGACTGGGCCCACTGAAATTTGGGATTAGGGTTTTGGATTGTTATATTTTTCATAATTTGCAATAGATATTAAAGCACTTAAGAATTACATTGTATTTATTTTGCTCTTATTGTAATTCAGCATCTAATTTAATGTTATCATTTTTTCCCACTCTTATATGTGGACCGAGTGTTTCCAGAATACAATTTGAAATTGTTTTGCTCATGAAAGGTTCCTAAAAGAGAAAGCAATAGAAATTCTGGAATATACAATCGAAATTGATTCCACTTCTGATATGAATATCGTAAATTTCAAAGAATGGATGGTGTTCGACAAGAATATTCAGATGGCTTCCCCACTACTTAAACTGACATTTTACCATGTTCAGTCTTTAGAGCTGACAAGTCTTTTTAGCCGAGAAACCACCAAAAAAACTGCTTATTTAATATAAGCACTAACCATTGTGTGACTTGCATGGTATTGCAGGATATATCTACTGACTTAAAACTATAGTATGAATATGACAATTTCATTTACAAAATTCCATAAATAATTCTCAGCAAATGCTGATAAGTGAGACTTTTCAACTGTGTCCTAAGAAAAGAAAAAAAAAAAAAAAAAAAAAAAAAATTACCTAAGAAAACAAATAA
>JAQGAE010001078.1:0-26117 GCA_034696685.1 Julus scandinavius
ACAACCCCACTCGTTTGAACAATTTCTCTGCATATTGTGGGTTTTTTATGAACACTCTATCAATAATCATAATGGATATATTTAAATTGCAAAATTAGAAGTAAAAAATATTTGTTATTAATTGGCGAACTAGCTTAAATTATCAAATATTATTTGAATTGTAACAAAGAGATGTTGCGATACAACAATTTCTGAATTCTATTATATTTAGTAAATAGGTTGAGAAGAAGCCAACACGGGTTACGCAATATAGTATATTTCTCATTCGTCTATTTTTTTTCGTATCCTTAATGTTTTGTACTTGTATACCATTAAAGAAGTTCTTAATTGAACGTCCAAGCTTATTAGTTTTTGTTATTATAAATAGTACTATAATAAAGTAGCAAATAAATAAAATACTCGTTTTTTAAATTAATTATCGCTAATGTCCTTTTAACTCCTTTTTTCAAATATAAAAAAATTTAAAATTTTCGTCTATACGCTAACCTGTAAAAGTGGTGAAGGTTACATACTTAATACCTGCGTTTATATTGATTAGAAATATTTGTAGGTTAACCTACATTAAAACCATTCGTGAAACTATTATACGTATAATAGTTTCACGAATGGTTTTAATGTATATGTCACATGCAGTATGTATTGATATACAAAATAAATATACGGACATATTGTTTGGTCTAAACACCCGAGCCATGAAAATTAAGAGCTTTCATCACCTACCTGGGAATATTTGCATAGGGGAGAAAAAAATAAGGGAGCATAGTTACACTATTTGCTAAAACATTTCTTGCGCATTCAATAATTGATCCAAAATTTTATGGATATATGCTCAAATGTACTTACTTATTTCAATTATAAAAAGAAAAACATTTTACATTTTCAGAAAACTAGCAAAGATTGTGCGAATGGTTACTTTACCCTGGTGAAAAAACAATAGAGATTTCTATTGGTTTCTATTGTTATTTGGAACAAAACCAATAAAATGTATTGGTTTTAACTGTTTTCTATGGTTGCTGTATTTACATTAGAAAAATTAAGTTTTTAGCATAAAAAAAATTGTGTTTTTACCTTAGAAAATCGCGGAATATTGGTGGATTCAGTTGGAAATTGTTCATAAATAGAGACGTTCGTAAATCGAGGTTTCACTGTACAAAGATCCGTTCTTTGTCAATTATCCGTTCTACATAGCTATCGGACTAAAAAATCTTTCCATTGATCAAATGTCATGACAAATAAACTCAATTTCTGCAACCAAGTCCAACGTTTTAGGATGATCGTTCTGATTTAACTTAACTAATTCGTGTTGCAAATTCCAATTTAATTTATTTAAGCTGTATATATCTAATATTTATTTTATGACAAATAATAAACTTTCGGAAACTTTAACTTAATGTAATTCTTGTGTGTAAACTTTCCTCTATTAAAATCATTAAGCATTAAATTTATTCTGTTATAATGTAAGAAGGTATTTTTTCAAATTTAATAACGTTAAATGCATTAGTTTGTGTGTCTAATATGAAGATTGAATTCATTCGAAAGGCAGGCTACAAGAAAGTTTACCCGATTTTCAAGTTTATATAGAAGCCATAAATGTCAATATTTGCTTACCAATATTGTAAAACATGCAATTTTCCATTAAGACGCCTTCTTTGCTTTCTCAAAACAGTTTATATTGAGCAATTAATGACCTTTGGGACATTTTATTAAAGCATATACAACAGAGTTCGCCGACATAGAAACCTTAATTAAGTTGAGCATTTGTATGCGACTATGGTTTACTACTGACATACATGTATAACCTTGCATGACTTGTGGTCCATATTAATATGCAGCGCTGATTAAACATGGTTATAATAAACAAGGAAAATCCCCGCAATTCTAAATGAGTTTTATAACTTTACTATAACATCTTTCGCATAAACATACGTTGACATATTAAAGGCTTATTATTCGTCCTCAAGGTATGCAATTTACAAATGAATGACAACATAACACTTTGTTTAGAACTTTAAATGCATGACAAGGCATGCACACCAATTTTATCATTAGTGATTCACTGCTATTTTTGCAGAAAGTGCCATCAAAGTATTTAGGAAGATTTTTTGCTTGACTACACTGACTCATAAAATTGGTCTTCTGTATTCATGAGATAGAGAAATTTTTAAACGCTATAAAACTAGGCTATGAACAATGAAAGACAAGCGTAAAAACTATTTTAGCATGCTGTTCATTTTTGCGCATAAATCATTTAATCAAATTTAAGTATATACTGTACGTGTATTCAATACATTAAGAAAAAAAAATGCTATTATACCACTATTTCCTGAAATTATGCCGACTGAAAAATGTCATTACTATTCCATATACGGAAATTAAACAAAACTTAGTTATCAAAGGATGCTCAAACTGTATACATGTATGCTAAAAAGCAGGCTTAAAACTAAGTCATTTTTCTACTTCCATCATCTCTATACTGAATATATAAATTGTCATTAAATATAAAATGTACTATAGTATCTTAAAGTTTATATGATCTGTATATGACAGAAAAACGATTTCGTGCATTACAGTATAAAGGAAATTATTATGTAAAGAAAAAAAGCGAATTGATAAATCTATATAGTATATACATTCAAAATGAAAAACAGAAAATTCATAGATGATCTAAGTAGAAGTAGCTTCCGATAGAATGTGGAAAAAGGTTGTGTTTGTCATCCTTAGCTGAATAGTTTGCTAAAAATAGCGAAAATATAAAAAAGACAAATTTAATAAACGTATCTATATATAACAAAATTAAAGATATATTAAATTTTATAAAGTCTTTATTTAGAGTTTTCAATGCTGTTTCGCATGAAAAATCCATTGTGGGCTTCTATATTTAAAAATTGAGAAACAAAATATATCATGTTATGAATGCAGGATTTTTTTTTTTAAATTTGTGATCGAATGGAAAATATGTTTTGCAAGACAGCGTTTTTCTGAATAAGCTTTAGTATGTTTTTCAAAACAAGTTGTTTACCAGTCGGTCTGTCATTATGTTGATTGTCGAACAAAAAATCACTATGCTTCAGCATATTATCCGGATTTAGAAATACTACGATTTTTTTGGTTTTCACCTAAGATTCTGGGATTAAATTTATCTAGTTACTTGAGCGGTTACTTAACTTTGATTGTATGATGGTTCCATGGAGAGCATTTTGAAAACCATAAATTGAAGAAAATACATGCAAGTATATGCAAGTACTGCACTCAGGTAGCGAAGATGGAATATGTTAATCCTTTCCACCACCGTTCCTTTCTCATTCATGTGGCAAAATCATCGATTTCATGACAATTTCAACAACAGTGCTTTTTACAACAAGAAAGTTGCCCATGTCAGCATGATCCATCTATTCTATGAGCTGCCTATATCATTCTTTGTTATCTTTGAATTCTTCAGATAAAGGAACAGTGTAAATCCTTATTTACCAAAAGATTGACCAAAAATACTTTATATGTCTCTTGTGACTTTCCCTTGTCCAAATCTTTCCTGCATGTTGACTACTATAAATTTAAGGCAACTGTGCAATACATGAAAACAGCTGAAAGTGTAACTGTGCAATTAATTTATTCGAATGCAATTTGCAGAAATTCTGCAGCAAACAAGCAATTTTCCGTCATTATTAATGATCATTATTACATATACTTGAATCGCTCCGAATATTAAATTATAATAATGTCAGATGCATTCAAGTTAGTTGTTTAAGAGTCGTAAAACTGTCAGCTGCATCAATTGCTCTGCTGTCAACTGCTCTTTAGAAATTTTCACTTTAAGGTTATTAGAGATAAGTACCTCATTTGCTCTAATATATTTAATGAATGATAGCTACATCAGATGACAATTAAGTAGATTTTCTATATAAATAGACGTTGAATAGTAATATCTTAAATTCAAATCTATTCAACAAAAGCAATTGTCACATACAACAGATTTATATTTCTGTAAGCAAAATCTGTTATTGGTTTCTTAATTTTCCAACGTAATAAGTAATATTGTCGGGAATAGCTTATACAATTCATAGCTTTTTATTGTAAAATGAACATGAAAAAAACTGAGATATTATATAAAAAACAAATTTGATATATCCACACAGAAATGATTGTATGACTTGTTATTTCATTTGAAATTTCTTGTTTCGTTCAGCAGGCAGTTACCATTACATAACAAACTTATTTACTGCAGCTATAATCTTCTGATTAGGTTCATTTTGCTTTTATTAATATTTTGTGTTCAGAAATTGATATAAATAATTTACTAAATGAGGCTCAAGTTCGTAACCTTGTCTGTCTGCTCACACATTCGCGTTCCAGTCAACAACAGTGGCAGTGCATGGAACTATCTGATCACACGAACAGTACACAACGAGTGAAATGCTTTCGGTCCTTCTTTTATTAGTATACAAGTACATATCAATGATAAATACGCCGACTAGGAGAATTGCTGAACTGAACAAGCCAAGTATGTTTCATATATCATTGTAGTCCATTATTGTCAATGGTGAATAAACGAGTTGCATATACTGTCTATATGCACCATGTAATATTGAAGTGAAATCAAATAAAAACGGTATGTGCAATATTGCATTTTATCATTCAAGCATTGCAATGATTAGAATACTTTCATCTCTAGAAGTCGTTTTGCCTAGAGTAGTTGTACTCGCAATTGAATAGCTGGAAATATGTATCAATTGTGTCCTGAATGCACATTTTATTAGGTGCAATTTAATAGAAAGGAAAACTGCGTATAAAGGAAAAAAGGTCAGTTTAGTGTATAAGATAAATCTTTTTGTGAAAGATTTTGAGATCCCATTATATTTGACAACCATCGGCTCAGGGCTCTTTCTTCATGTTGACGTAAACCTTTAGCTACCCCTTATACTTTCATATTCATGGATTTTTAACATTGACAATTCTTAGAACTCGATTTGCAAATGTTGATCCTTCATAAAAATGTGTGGATGTCATGTGTGGGCAGTCCATTACTGCTGTCTCTGTTGATGTTGATGATTTTGTTTACAAAGATGCAAAGATTATTGCAAACAAGTTGCCGGCTTACATGTAACTAGCCGGGAGGTCAATAAGAGTGATGTTCTAAGAATTATAATAATGAAAGTTTGGCGAAGTGAGCTTTCATGGTTCAGTAGCGTTAAATGGAAGAACTGCTTCAATGGCGCTCATTAATGTTTTCTAAAGAAACTCTTGAATTAAAGATAATAAAGTAGTCTAATGTGTAATTTTTTTTATTGTTATCTCCTATCTTGAAACTTAGATATTAACTACATACAGTATATAAACTTTAGCAGGAATTACAATAGGTGGCTGGATTGCCATACTATGCCAATGACATTCCAGCCACGTTAAGGCCTCTGGTCACCTATTTGAAGACATCTACTGTTTCAGAGTCGGAAAGACAATTTTATTTTATACATTAGTTGTGGCTGCCAGATGTGGGTGTAAAATGGTCTGTCAAACGTATATCGCCGATTTTCAGGGGAAAATACATGTGCTCGCTAAGTAGAAAACATTAGGGATTATTTAGCAAAAGCCACTTGATAACTTCAACCCTTTCACGGTTTTATCGAATGCTAATGGGCAGTTGGCGACTGGTAAACAGGTTCATTATAAATTCAATGCTAATTGCGTTTGGTAATAAGATACTATTGCGTATTAAGTACGCTTCAGTCCTAAATGAACAACTGCAGTTCAGCTTAAAATCGTGATAGCGAAGTACTTTCAAATGCTTTTATAGTGTCAACGTAATTTGCGAACATCAAAATTGTATTAGGCTTATTTCCAGTTTATCTCGACGTATGTTAATGTTCAATTACTTAAATTACGGACTTCAAAGTGTAGTCGGGTATCCAACTCATTCACGAGACTGTGAATGTACGTAGTGATTGATCGCGATAGGGGTAACTGCAAAAAGTTTGGATGTTAATTTTTACATTAATTAATTTTCTTGGAAATATTCAAATTATAATGCGTGCACATGTTTTCTTGGGAAATGTAATCGGTTTCTATTACGTGTAAGATTAAGGTCAAACTTTCAGTCTATGACTTTCAGTCTAACTTTCAGTCTACTTTAAGTCAGCGAAGGAGATAAATCATGTTAAAATCTGATTTTACATTTGAAAATGAAGCAACATGTGGAGATTCCAGAAAACATGTTTCACGTGACACTGGACATCAATTTCGCTATACTTGCGATAATAGAATCGCTAAAGATTTTTTTAATTAAAGATGGCAATCATTCATTACACTATTGCTTGCCAGGAAACCATTGTACTGCATTTTAGCCGTTAAAGAATTTTTTCATTAAAGATGGCAATCATTCATTACACCATTGCTTGACAGGAAAGCATTGTAATGCATTGATGCTAAATTATCTGTAGCTGGCACAACTCCCGAAATAAGAAAGCAACATGCAACATGTGTTAGGGAATCGTCGCCTATTATTTCATATGTATTCAATTGTGAAATGAATGTTTACCTAAGTGTTGTCATATTGAAGATATTCGAGAGGTGTTGAATTATGCCTCACCCTGTATAACATAACACTGGGATTTTTCAACTTGCATCGATAAGTAAAATTTGTATAAGCTTTCGTGTGGATATAGATTATCGCTGATGTATTTTTAATCCCAAAATGAGTAGGTTATTTTGGAAATCTCCTAAGACGACTTCTTGTTTGATTTAAGCTGTATTGCACATGTACGTGTTCCAGGTTGAACTGCATTTCTTGCTTTTATCTTGCATTTGGGTGTAAAATTGCCTGACTGCCCAAATTGAATACATTTATGTGCATGAACAGATTGTGCGAATGAAATGGCGTCCACAGCACACCGTTATAACTTGGATAAAAGCTTAACGAGAGTTTATAGAGCTTAATACGGCTAAACCGTTTATTGGAAAGCGTGGGGCGTCAAATTTGTATTTACTAGTTGCCCTTGAAAAATATGCCAATCATTTACAGTCTATATTTAAGGACTAGAAGGTCAAGAAGAAAATCAACTGCCTTTCAGAAAAGTTTTACAAAAATTTGTCACAGCACAACGATTCCCGTATAAACTACTTTTTATTTTTATAATTTAATTGAGAGGGTAATGTGCCATAATGACTTACTCGACAAAGGAACAGGAATCTCCACCCATTCGATATTGTTGCAGCCTTTTATCCCTACTGCAAGCTGTTGTTAACGTATATGTGTTCCGTTGTTACAAGTTTTTCAAAAAGGAGTGTTGTATATTATGTGTATGCATGTAATTTGCATTGATTCTGCAATATGTGAATTTGCTTTTGTCCTCGCAGTGCTTTGTTGATGCATATTGATGGTCTGAATTCCATTCAATTTTTTTGAAGTAGAGACATGTAGATGTTCAAAAAAACAAGAACGTTATGCAAATAACTTCAAGAGCAATTTTCCAGTAAGAACTTTCCAAAGAGGAATGTCTTCAGGCATTTTAGTTGAATTGAATTTGCTCGGGCTTTACTGTATGAATCCGTGAATAATCGATGCAAACGAAGTTGAGAAACCTTAACTTGGACACCAGCTTTAGGACCAATTGTGCCCGTAAAATACAAAGTAGCTTTCGTGTATAAAAAATGAAGCTATGTATGTCTCAGTACGTGAAAACTCTCAGGTCTAAATGTCACGTTTTTTTAGTATTAATAAACTGTTTGTCTAAACTGTACTTTATATTTTTGAAATACAAACATATTTATATGCCTCGCGGTTATTTATATATTATTCTGGATATAGTTCTGTAGTTTGAGCATTGTCTTGATATTACTTAAATACCCGAATTCCAGAAATCTGTATTTTAATTTTAAAGGTAGCCATAAAGATTTTTTACAATAAATGTAAACAATTGGAATGTTAAACAGCCAGACTGTAAAGTGGATACACTTTTTATAATTCATTTTTTATAATTACACCTAGAATAAAAATCCAATTGCGAGTTGAATAATTACTTTTCAAGAACAAAAACTTTCTGCAAATATTTTCTTCTATACTTGTGTCAGATCGCATAAATTTTGGTTAATGAAAGAGTGCTGCATACAGCTTCTTTCCAAATCAAAAACATTGGGTTGCTGATAAAACCTGATTTTATAAAGACGTTGTACCACTATGCCCCGTGTCCCACTGTGCCCCGGTCTCCCTACACTGTTACTGATAAAAATCATACAGACAGCTTCTTGATTCTTCATAACGCTCGTTATACTGTTATATTCGGATAATTTATGTAATTTCCCAGAATTTTAGATCTACCATATCTAATTAATATCGATGAAAGTTAATTAGCACTGTGTAGGTAGATGTAATGTATCTGTTTTTTGGTTCTACATTTTTTAATTAATTCTTATGAAGGTTTATTTTCCAGAAACGCAAAACTCGGACTGTTTTTTTTAAAAGTTGAATGTTTATTGCAATCATTTTAGCAGCCATGCAGACTCAACTGCTGCTTACATAATTTCTTTTTAAAACTAATCCTTTCAGCAGAAAATCCTAAAGTTGGTGCAACATTTCTGTTATATTAAGTTCGGATAATAAAGCCTCGGGAATACGTATGCTAATGTACATTGCTAGACAATCCTATTATGGTGAATTTTAACAAACAATATGCCATGATTAGGCTTTTGCTTCTTTTTAATCAAGGGTCTTTGAATAATTAATTTTACTTGACGTAATAACATCTCAAATGCTGCTAGTGTTTGTTACTGACAAGTTAATTTTAAATAACATGCATTGCTTTATTTTTAAATGTTAATGGAAATGTCATCTTATATTATCTATTAATTTGAATGAAACAACTTTAATTTATTCAAGAAAACTTCTAAGATCTAATTTACTTGTTTACGAAGAAGGGGATGGTTCTATAATTCTTTACCTTCTTGTTGATTAACATATATACTTAGCTGATGTTCTTTCGCCCCAATGCCTATCAATAGAATGTAAAAATGAAACATAAATTATGCAGATAGATACACAATTTGACAGTAAATGCAGTTGATTTAATGACTTTCTTAAAATAAAAATTACATATTAATATTCATTTAGTCTTTTCATTGCCACACTGGTGGCATCATCAGTTAGTCAATTAAGTCTAAGATTTTCATTTCTATTCAACTATAGGATTACATTTCTTTCCTATACATAGTATTCTGCAAATGCTTATATTTATTAAAATGAATGCTAATATGTACCTCTAGGGAAATTAAAAGAAACTTTTCTACAGAGTTTATTTTGTGCAATTGCTTCTCTTGACAAATTGGCATGAACATCTATCGCTGGTCATTTTGTTTTTAAAAAAAGATTTTATTGAGTTTTATATTAATTTATTTTATTAATTGATACCTGAATAAACATGGCTTCACTACATGTGCGTTAGCATTATGCATACCTCATATTTCCAAAGTTTGTTTTGCATTTATTTTGAAAATAACTTTTGAGGATCAATTTGGTAGAATAATCTGCATGCAATGGTTGCCAGAATAACGTAATATTTTGTAGGAAATGCCCTGACAATAAATTATCATTAAATGTTAAACGTCGGCATGACGTTAAAAATCGACATAAAGGGCTGCATAATGAGCAAAAGTCAAAGCCTCTTTTAGTTGAAATCACAAACTTTTATTAATGACGTTTCATAAATTTCTATAAACATTAGACTCAAATCAATATTGCAATCGATACATTCAACTTAAACACCAATAAATCAAAAATAAACGACACTGACATATAACAACATTATAGTTAGAAAAGGAGCATAGCTACACAAAAACGAACGACAAAAGCTCCCCAGAGGGTATAAATTTCTTATTGTTGTTATTGAAACGATTTCTAACCAAAAGAAAGCAAGTTTGTGCAATGCTGCGTTGATGACAGGAAATTATTCTGATTTCTATAGCCATAAATTAATCAATGACGAACACTGGAATAATCTGCATATGCTTTCCCACCAAAGATTTGACAGCATAAAAGGTAAAATGAATTATTTAAGTGCAAACACGTGTATCTAAAAGTATTGTGGGTAATCAATGAAAGTAAGTCTTTCAGTTGGTATGTAAATTTATGAATCCGTATAATCCAATACAAGTGCACAGCATAAAACCACTGTACATACATCAAAAATACATGTGAAACGTCAAATACAGATTATTTTAACGCGCCCCAATAAGTTTAAATTATTATTTAATTTCGATTTTCTAACTAATGCAAAATGGCTTACTTTGTGTGTGCAAGCTGCTTACCATTTTTTTTAAAATTCTGTATAATCAATTTAAAATATGTGCTCAGATGCTTTATTTTGAGTCTACGAAATGTTGTTGCCATTTTCTCGAATTATTTTATTCAGTTACAGACGTTTAATTGTCTAGATATTATCTGGTAACTAGGGTTTAAAAGCTCAACTCAATATCATTATTATTACATGCTTAAGTCTAAATATCTTACATAAGTTCATGGTTATAGGCTGATCTTCGGGTACCTCGTTAACATTGTGGGCATATGAAAGCCTTGACGATGATAGAATTTCGTGCACGCAATTTGTAAAGTGGTGTAAAATGAATTGAGTTGAAATATGCATTAATAATCACTCACAATGGACTATATTGAATTGCATGTGGAAAAAAAAGCTCTTAAATAATAATTGCGTCGTACGCTATTACATGTAGTATATGTCGAAGCTTTTCGAGATCTGATGTTCAGTGCTCTTATAGCTGCATACGAGTATTTTAATCTTATTCTTGAGTTTCCTTTTAAATGTTACTAGGAAATCCTTTCTATCCATTTTACAAGAGGTTTAATCGTCATAGAAAATATTTCAAAAAAAAGTATGTAACCTAGGAATTACCACGAAAAATCTAATCTCCACCTAAATGTTCTGCAAAAATCTTGTACATACAAATTTATTAACTTTCATTCATTAGGATATTGAGCCCATACCATATGTCAATTGCATACGATACGAATATGCCTTAATGCGAACATGTTAACATATTAATTCCCAACAAACTATTTGGAGCACATTCTTGCTTTTTTTTAATAACTTCTTAAAAGCTTTGTAATTCTGTTTGAAGCTGATGTGCGAAACTGGAATCCTTCTAATAAATGGGTACAGTATCTTAAAATATGTGGATATCTACGTGATAGCAGTGAAAACGTATACGTTCATGATTTCAAAAATGTGCGAACAACAATGATTTGTTAATTACTTTATGATAAGTAATTATAAACGTCATGGATAAAAAAAATCTTTTGAACAAAAATTAATTATTGGCAGGAAGACTCGTTTTTTTGTATTAAGAAGTTTTTATGGTTCCCTGTAGAATAGTTATGAAGAGCGAATATGCAATATTGGATTGAAAATAAGGATGTTCAGAATATTATAAATGCAGGTTATGCAATAAATCCACAACATATCTAACATATAGCCAACGAATTTTCCATTCTTGATTTCAAAAATTCCTATGATGCATGTCATCAGATGGATATATATATATTTCCACCACTATAGAGCGTAGGCGTTACTAGTGCACAGCAATGGCAACTAGGTTGATATTCTAATAAAAATATTTTGAGATTTTGGATATACTTAAGTTTATGCCTATTTTTATAAAATTATTTATTTTTTGCCTTGGACATAAATTTTCATGACATTTATTTCAGTAGGAACATGTCTTTTTTGCATGTATTATACATTCACTCGATGTATTTGTATTAAAAATTGGTTATCATGAAAGCAGCAATGGGGGTTGGTAAGACTTGTCAGAATACAAATGTATGTGAAATTGGTAATGACAATCATCGCAAATTATATTGAAATATATTTTGAAACATTTAAAAGTGATTTCAACGGTATTAGCATCATTTAATTTTAAGAATATGCCTTTGAAAGTTTGGAGAAGCCAATAAGTTTGGATAAAACCTATTTTAGTGAGTAATTTGTTGTAAGGCATTTCAGCAGTTGCATAACAATTGAAATGATCTAGAAATATGCATTGAAAAGGTTTATCTTGTCGCTTGACATAAGCTGTACTATGTATAACATTTGAAAGTAAAATTCATCATATATGATTCTCTAAGAGTTCAAATAGAACTCAGCAATGAGTTGCAATGCTCTTGATCCTCAATGATATGGATTTAAGCCATTTCATTCAGCCTCTCTTAGCTATGCATATAAATCTTAATATTCCAATCCAAATCTTTTATATTCAGTTTTTATGTATTTATATAGAATCGGTAATGTATGACTCTCTAAAAAAGCATTATCAATAATGCATGAGTGATGGCTTAACAATTCATGAAAATGGGGTCTAATCTGAATAAGAAAGGCGTGAGCTGATGGGAGTATTTTTGAATACCTTTCCAAAGTTGGAAGACTTCAAACATGTCGTTTTTCTTCAAAGGCTAGTCAACTACTAATTCAATGTATTTATACGGGATAGTGCGGCTTAGAAACTAGAATATTGATAGCAACTTTTTGCTTTGTCTGTTTTTCAGATGTTTATTTTCGACGTTCGTCAGGGCCCTTTCATTGAAGTTTTTTATCAATGTGTCACCTATGGCGGAATCTACTCTGCCAAATGGCAAGAACAGTTTTATACCACTTTTACTCTTCTTTTCATGTTCATTCTTCCGCTATTTATTCTCATCACCGCCTACATTTGCACATTTCGATCAATATCAAGTAAGTGGAGATGTCTGATTTTAAGGTGGTAACTTTCATGGTGTTTATGTAAAAATGTTTGTTGTTAACAAATAGAATTGTTTACGTATTTATTAATGTCGTTTTTATATGTTATTCCTGATAGCCCATAGAGTAATATAGGGGTTGAAATGGTGTGTGGTTCAAATATTTAAATTATTAATATTCAAATGATAGCAATATTTCATATTTAGTATGAAAACTTGATATGTATACTGTATGGCCAGAATATTTCTGATGTAGGTTACTTATTTTACTGTATAAACATATTTTATTGCAACATACATGCACTTTTGCTTATTTACGGATGCTAATCATCATCGCATACAAGGTTTGGAATACATTTGTGATATATTAGCCTTGGATCCAATTTTAGCTCCTTTATAGAAACAAGAGCAGGACCTATTCGCGCATGCGCAGCTCTATTGAAAATTTCGTAAATGTGGCTCCCAACGGACTTAATGTTCTTTTTCCATATACACACAGATTTCACACAGATAGTGGAAAACTATATAATTTTATTATGTAAACAACGTGTAAACCTTTTGAAGAAGCGCTGGAAGTCATCAATCATACACGAACTTAGAATTTTTTTTAAAGTATTGATGAGTACAGCTTGACTGAATAATTTCAGTCATATTTTAAAACTAAGTATAAATGTTAATAATATCTATTCTTATATTTAAAATGTTTCGTAACCTAATTGAAGGCAACATGCAGGAACCCTTGCAGGAACATGGTGGCCTATTGAGAAAATCACATGCTTGTTGGCCAAACATTAACAGCCAACCAGCCGTTTGGCAACTCCATCATTTACCAAAATTCATTAAATTTTCTATTAACAAGAGAGAGATGGTTAATCCGAAGGTCATGAAAATGTATATATATATATCATTAATAAAATACACTTAGTAACATCCGTGGCTGTCCTCAAAGAATTCATATGCCAACTTTCTTCATGATTTTTATCCAATTTATTTACTATTGATTAGTAATTATCATGTTTACAAAATTAACACTAATTTCTTTAAATAATTTCTGAAAAATGTGTCCAATGTCGTTGTCGATTTTTGTTAGTCGATGTACTGCAACATTTTTGTTGAATGTACCCTTTTGAAATCGATGGTAAAACTGGAAAGCCGGATAAGAGAGATTTACTGTATTTTACCAACCACATTGGCCGAATGTGATGTGTTTTACATTTGTAAAACCAGTGATTGGCAATTCTATTGACCCAACTAATGCCAATGTTTTACTAAAGGCGCCAAAATTGTCTAATTAATTATTTAGAAAAGGATTTATTTGTAGTGTTTTGGTTTGCAGAGAGTGAGGGAAGTTTTCGTAGTGAAGCCACGGAGACTCAGTGCGGAATTATTCGACGGAAACTGTTGCGAAAAGCTAAAACCAAATCTCTGGAGTTGACAGTGGTCATCGTGTTGGCCTTCATCATTTGCTGGACACCTTATTACGTCATGATGATAGTCTACATGTTCCTGGACCCCTTGGAAAACGAAAGCATCGACGTTATCCAGTCACCAATCTTCTTTTTTGGCCTGTCGAACTCCATGATCAATCCATTGATCTACGGAGCTTTTCATTTACACAAAACGAAACGGCGCTCTGGATTGGGTCGTCATGTTTCTCAGTCCACGTTTACAACTGGCAGCAGTTTTCGCAAGTCGCACATCGTTGGTCGTAACGACGATCCGTCCGTCGTGACGATCGTCGAGGATTTCGATGGCGCGTTGACCAGAAACTCTATGAAACAACGGGCAATGGTCAACATGGTTTCACCCCTTAATTCCCAGCAACATTCAAATGGCAGAGACAATATGAAAACGAAGTGTACTTCTTGTTAAGAAATAGCCCAATCTAGACATCAACATGTTAGGTCATGTTCCAGACCCTAGATACAGCGAGGCTGCTCTGGTTAATGTGGTGAAGTTTTGCGTATACGCACTTATATATACACCCCAATTAATTTTCTGAAATATGAAAATTGTACAATGTATGCTGACAGTGCCAAGTTGAACTTCTCCAATTAGGAGACTTAATTTCAGCAACTCATCATGTCGCGCTTGTTTGTAATTCTGCATTATAAACCACCAACATGGCGTTTACAATTTGAAGATGCTAAACAGTATTTTCTGTATAAATTTCGTGTACTTCTGCTTTTATCACGGAGCTGCACTATCAAAACTATTGAAAATATTATCTAAATATAACTTCACTTCCGATCGATTTTCCGATTGGTGGTTTCTTGTATCATATATACGTATTTGTTTACCAATCGTTCCATCCGTAGTATTAAACTTCTAACGATCTATTGGGTTACTTTTCTTACGTTTAATTTACTTTCAGAAATAATGGGCGTTAAGCTTTCAGAACCAACTAATTAAAATAAACGAATGTTTGAAGTTAAAACCCCTATGAGAATTAATGCATTTGGGAATTACGGAACGTTTGAAACGAAAATGTTTGTTTTGAGATGGCAGAAAATGTTTGTTTTGAGATGCCAATACATGTTGGTTTTTGGTTACTTTTTTAAAGTTTTGCCTAGTCGGTATTTAGGCAACCACTTTCTTAAATCCATAAGGCATTCAAATGATAATGTCTCGAGCAACGCATGAGTCTTGCTTGTGAAACAGTGGGCTTATTTAGAACTTATACGATTTTAAAACTTCGATTGTAGACTGTTATGAACTTTGTAACGCTTTTGAAGTTTACTGTACGTCAACAACTGTCAGTTATGAGGACCAAAATTGTTTTATATTCTATCATGGTGTAGTCATATAAACAACACTGCCCTTTCCAATGTTGTAAATATTTTTATTTATTATTTTTTTGAATTCAACTTCTTGTTACTTAGATCTGTTTATTTAATACTTTGGTGAATTTACTATGGAATTATCGATTGCGCATTGTTGTTTAAGGTATAGGATTTACACAATCTTGAAAAAATCTCAGATCCACAAATAATGATTTAGTATTTGAATAAGATATAATGATATAAATATAGTTAAGAATGGAAAACCCTGTACAGTACTTTTTATTTTTACACAAAAAAACATTTGTTTAAATTATTGATGGAGGGGGATACATTACCATAAGCTCCAATTAGCTCAATTAATGGCACAATTGTCAACATTCACTGTGCATGAGTTAACAATCTTGCTCGGAGTTTGAGCTCAAGACGAAGTATATTTGTAACCCCAATATATAAATAATTTATATAGTATGCATTAATTATAGACTTAGCGCACTTCCTATACTTTTTTTATGGTAAAGTTAAACCATATCTAAGACTGCTTTTTTAAATGAAATCCAGGGTTCAAATGTTTTAATCATGGTTGCATTTAATATGCGCCTTCTTTTGAAACAAAAATGCAGAATATATGAGAAAAATGGTAGATAAGCTGATGAAAACAACATTTTTTTCATTTTGAAAATTAATACGACTAAAGTAGCGATTGCAGTTACTGTAATGCTCGAATATTTTCAGATTAACGTCTATAGAGGTTCATCAATTTGAGCTTTTCATTCAAACACTCTTGAGTTCAACCTATGGTGTTTAAGCACATTTTTATTCATATTGAATTGATCCACCAATTTCCTCTTTTCACGTACTTTCATGATTTTGCTAATCATAATTTATACATGTATCATGTTGCAAGCCAATTTACTTGCCGTAATCGTTATCATCTCTTAACAAGTTGCATTCAACAGACAGTATTTTCGTACTTTGTTATTTGTCTCTTAAATGCCGATATAGCAAACTTCAACATGTTTGATTTCGTTGTTCTCTAACATACCATGACGTGTCGATAAAACAATGAATTCTAGGAAGAAAATCCACACCAATCGTTGATTGAGGTCGAGGATATTTTGTTAACGGAACCGCTAAATAAATAGTTTTTTTTTACCAGAAATATGCTAAGGTCACCGTTTGAAGCATTGCTTACAATATCCGAGCTATTCAAACTTAGGTAATGTGGACTTTTGCTTATTCCTCTTAACAGACAAAAAGCACGTTTCGTTTTAGCTTGTCAACAATGTAAATAGATTTGATCGATTGTTGAAATGTGCACATACGTAGATTTGATTGATTCCAGCACACACTGACTTTTGGTGCCTGTATTTTAAGTTTGACTAACCGCTATTACATACCAAATCTAGAGTGAATTAGCCATTGCATTTTACTACCATGCTCTTATTAGAATTTGACTGGTGATTTAATATTATCATTATCCTGTCGATTAGAAATTTGATATGCATATTTTTTCTGTGCTGGAGATGACAACACTTCATTGTAAATTTTAATTAATTTCACCGGAATGTCATCCGAATTCCATTGACGTATCATGTATTTTGTTAAACAATCCTTTAACTCGTATACCATGTACGCAAAATGTATACGTTTTATACGTATACAAAATGTAGATGTCATGTCACTTTGTAAGAGGTGCAAATAAATTTTGTTTAGTAAATTCGTGTCTTGTTTGTAGATAAACATGATATATATGAGAATAAAATTGTGATTTAATAGACTTTATGCAGTAATATAATTTATATAATTTCCGAATAATATTTTGCTGCAATACCATTGTAAATACGCCAGAAACATGTTATTGGTAATATATCAGAGTATATTCTGAGAATGGAAATATCTCAACGTATAATATACCACTTTCTTCCCAAATATACAACAAAAGTCTTGAAACTTCGTTATAAAATAGCAGATACATTATTCATGTTCAATAAATATTTATTTCTGTGTCTTATTTCCTTTACAACATATAATGTACTATAATATATCCTTACTTCACGTGAGTATACTGTGTTTTCAGGAAATGAAAGATAAACATTGTATATATTTTCGTTCAACAATTCTCAAATATGTTTAGGAATTGCCGGAACAAACGCATTCATGCACTGATGAAGATTCTAGTTTTTATCTGTATAGGAACGTCTGGAATTATACTTTTTTCACACAATTTATGCATCGTGTAACAAGTAAAGCTGTGAATATGGTTTTATCGTTATTCGATTCGCCCCAGTTCTCCTGTGGTAGATAGAAATTCACATTTCCTTTACTTCATCGAAGTGTATAGTTGCATGTTAAACGTCAAAATGGATGTATAGAAGTTGTTTGATACTTTACAAAAAAAAATATGTAACTGTCGCTCAAAAATGTTATCCAAAAAATCGAAAAGAAATATCACATTTTTGCATGCGTGGGTGCATTGCATAAGCGGTGTTAGTGATAGTACTTGAACATGAATAGATTTTTAAGACGAGCCAAAAATTGTATTGATAAGATGAAAGCGAACCACATTGAAAATTGTTAGAGCGGAATTTTTATCATTTTGTAAATTTTCCATTAGCCCCGAGTCTTAAAATAAAACGCATTTATACAAAGTGAAAAATTGCGTAAAAATTTAGCGAATTAGGTTATTTATGTCTTCAGCATATGGTGCTAATTCCCTGCAATCTGACCATTACGAATAAAATACTATTACATGAAAAGAGCGGAACATCATGAAATGTCAACCTACCCAATCTATAAGGCCTTCTGTAAGAAAATTGTAGCCTGAAAGAATGCTCGTAAATCCATTTACAATAACTCCTACTGAACAAAATTTGAAATCTTACTTGCTTTGAGACATGGATTTTCTCTACCTAAACTAAATCGATTAAGGATATATCCTATGAACTATTCCATCCCAGCTGTCATCCAACATGGCCTATCCGTAGATGTCATTAAATCAATGACAAAATCATACGTAGCTTCAAGGTATTTAACATACATATTAATAAACTGTATTTATTCAAATATTTTTTATTCAAGATTGAGGTCTCTTATTGTCATTTTTCACTAGCAATTAACTATATAATTTGGTCTCTAGACTCTCTTGTACTGTATTACTCTAATCTATGTAGGCATATATTTATTTGGCTTGAGAATAATATGCTACCCACATTATGTACTGCGACTACTACAGTGGGATTCCCAGTGCCTATGTATGCATGTAGTATAAAAAGAAGTAAGAAATGACTACAATTTTTATTTAGAAAACCGTGATTAGTTTTTAGGGTTCATCCAAATGTCACGCCATCATTCATGGAATGAAGGCAATTTCACGACGCTGATCAGCCAGCAAGATGAATGAAACGTTGTTACATCTTTTAAAGTAGCATTAGAGTGTTTTGAAAATTCACCATATGCAGCATTCACAAAAAGTGACTTCTTCCTCCTCTCTCTTCCAATCGAATTGTCTGCCACTCATCGATTTCTGATAGTCAAGCTGATTAATGCTCAAAATGCAAGCTTGCAAGGATTTGAGCTTTACAATATTCCATTCATTCAAAGAGCTAAGGCCCAAGGCTACTATTACGCTTCTAATGCTCATATAAAAAATGCACCCCTGCAATTTTCGTAAACTTTTTCTACAACCTTAATATGTGACCTCACTCAGCATGGAAAGCTTTTTTTATAAACATTTGTTACGCTTTTTAATGTACGTTACCCATAAGTGAGTGACCCAACGGTTTGAAATTCTTAGAACTATTCACGGATGGAAGTGCCTCTTGTAATTTCAGGTCGTGGGAGGATCTAAACCTATAAGTGTTATTTTCAACTGGTTTGGCTGGTGGTTTTAATACAGTATATAACATGTTAACCATACCCAGATTTGTTATGCGAAAGATACGAATTTCTATTTGTATTCATTTAAAAATCTACATAATTTGTTAAAAAAAAAATAATTGACACTTTTTACAAAAATTAGAGAGAATTTTTAACTAGAGACCACAAAAAAACAATTTTCGTTCGCAAAAAAAAAAAATTGTTTACACTGTGTAGGTTTTATGAACTTCTTGATTTCTATTTGCACATATAAATAACAAGCAAATATTTGTTTATTTATAAACACTAGTTCATTTAAGTCATTCGGTTATGTATCTGTTGAATTACCGGTTTTCGTTTTAAGAAAAACACGTTATGAACGATAAATGCTTGTTTTAATTTACATTTACATACATTAACCTCGACTTTTTCATATGACTTACCTTGCTTATAACTGCATGCTACAATAATACTTGTATTTATTTCTACTTTCCCTGTATGAGCATTGATTCTTACTTTACAATTTCCAATTTGGCGAGGATAAGTTGTAATTTCAAACCGTTGGGTCACTGTTTTAAGCAGCATGATTCTCAGTGTTTACTCCTATAGTGGTCATTAGTCGTTAAAATATGGCAAAGAAGATGTGATTAAAACGTTTGAGTAACCTCATAAATAACTTTTCGCGTCTGGACCTCGACGTGTCCTAACTTAGAAAGTGGAGCCTTTTCTGTCACACTCTCTGAATGTTGGTAATCGCCCTTAACAAATCTGACTGCTCTACGCTGGACCATCTCTATATCCTAAATATAGTTGTTGAAGTTTTTTTTTCTTCAAAATCTACATATAGCTGATGCTCATTAAATTGTTTGATTTTGTGTAAAAGTTAAATATACATTTGAGCAATTTGGAGACAAGATGGCAGTCAAAATCATAATGGTGGTGGTTGTTCCATTGCTTTTTCCACGCCAGCGAGTTAATCGTTTTTAGGTTTTTTTTTATTGTATTTTTCATAAAAATGCGCGACCTGCAGCTTTCATATAATGATACTTTACAACATATCATTAAACATCATTTATTTTCACTTTCATAGTGTTTTAGAAAAAAAACCAGCAGGCTCAGCATCACTCATTGCGCTACATATCATAGGCGGTGAACTGGAAAACTTGAATCTCGAAACTGAAACTCCCAACATATTAAATGGCCAAAAACTCGCCAATTGGTTGGCCCAGATTGATCGTGGTGACGTTCAACGCACATGTACTTAAACGTTTTTTACCAAGAGCAGATGTTACCTTCATCATCCCAGTGTTGTCTCTCCATCATTCTGCCTAGGGTGGCGCTGCACTCCGAGTTTGGCGTTGTATCCGTATGGATTTTTAGCAGCACAACAGCACCATTTGCTATTTCAAGAGTACAATCATGGCGTTTTCCCTTCTCAACATACGTGTTGTCGTTGCTCTCCTCGCCTGTATCCTGTTGATGAAATTCAAATGGACAACTGCTGTTGAAGTGGATACTTACCCATTTCTGATGCCAGATGTTCAACCGTTAGAGGCAAGTTATCGTTTTCATGAATCTATTTCATTTGTGTCATTTTGGTTATTTTAATAACATATGGACAAGAATTAAGAGTTGTTAGTACTTGTATTTATTATAAATAATAACACTTGACTGTACAGGTCAAGAGATATTGAAAGCCCATATGCCAAATTTATTCATGACAATAATATGACACAGATTGTCATGTTTTACTTTTCTTAAATTATCATTTTATTGCTTGACGGTGGTAAATAAAGAATATTGTAGTTAAATTCGTATGGGACAGTTTTTTTAAATTTATTTTAGGTTTACTTAATTTTTATTTTTAGAATTAGCTTGTTAAATTTCGTAAAAATGAGATACCTTAAACCTTGCTCTAATATCTTGCTATATATATAGATTCAATTACTAGAAACGTATAAGCGTTCGTAGCAACGAATGACGTCCAAATTATCGATTTTCAACAAATAAAGTTATCATGCGCACTGCATTCTAGCGCTTTTATTTGAATTTCCTGGCAAATGCAAATATTTATAAAATACTATCTTAAAAATAATTTAAAAGTATTCTTGCCTCCAATGTTATGATGTTAATGGAAAATTCCATCGGAATTTACTTATCCATAAAAAAGTCGTCCTAACCATGACCTAAAACCGCAATTCATAACTGTTTGTCTAAGAATTGAAGGTAAGGTAAAACACGTTTCAAGAACACAAAGCTGAACTTGAACTCGAATAATATAATTATCTAAGACGTGCACACTTTCCTCTTAAGAAGATTAAGGCCAAGTTAATTGAATTACTACAGTGTGACATTCAAGGAGAGAGAGAGAGCAGGTAACAAAAGGTGAAAAGGGGATAGTGAACTTAGGAATAAGAGATTTAGGTTGCTGTGCATTGTATACGCTTGAGTAATGCTGGTAATAGCTTATTGTGTATAAGGTGAGACTAGGAGGTTACACTTTATTTTCGAAATACGTTTTTTTATATACAGTATACATAAAAAATATTTTTTTTTAAATTTTTAAGTTGAACAAAATGTAACTGGAAGTATTAAGTTGCTAATCTCGCATTTCAATAGCTGAATAGTCATGAAGTGGATTTCATCCTTCTCAAAAACTTACCTATTTGGTTAAAATTTATGTGAATGTCTACATGCGCATGTGTAAACAAGCAATACATTTACATAAATACTATATCAGTTTTCAGCTAGGATGACATCTATTCCGTGACTAAAGATAATATTTGAGATTGAACAATAAACGTTATTTAACAGATACCTCAATTTTATAAATCAGAAATGCTTGTTGTCATTATGTACGTTATCTTAAATAATTGCTTTCAGTATTTTATACTTCTCATGTTGTGTTAGCTCCCTCAGTACATGGTTGTTATTTGGATACCAGAGTCCGTCCATGTTATTTGAAGCCCATTCGTTAGTATACTTTTTATTTAAATGTTCTTATTGTTTCATTTTAGATCGATACATATTTTTGCACCACGTTAAAAGTTGATTCGGATAGGACGTTATATATTAGTAAGTACTTTTAGCGACTATCTCAGCAATTAGTTAGAAGTGAAAATTCAATTTGTAAAATGTTTAAAATGGTTTCGTAATTGTTTACTAAATCTAGCTGGATTTGCACCAAATGCTACGGCGGAAACTGCACATCACATTCTTATTTACGGATGTAAAGAGCCAGGAAGTCAAAATGACGTCTGGTAAGCAAGCCAAATTTGACAATTTCGTGGATATCAAATATTATTATGAATAAGCAAACAAGTTATTGCTAATATAATTTGCACAATGCGTAATATATACAATGTTCTCTTGTTTATAAAGGGATTGCGGTGAAATGAATAGCAAAACTGGGAAAAATAATGTGGAATCAGCTCCTGTTTGTGCATCCGGTGCTCAAGTTATTTACGCTTGGGCGCATCATGCACCTAAATTAAATTTACCAGAGGGTAAGTAATTACGAAAAAAAAAAAAAAAAAAAAAACATTGTTGAGGGTGGTATAAGAATAATGAATTAACTATATGGGCAATGAAGAATGGGTATATCGCAATTATTGTTTGACCTATAGAACTTGTTTAGAGAGTATTGTAATTTATACATGCATACAACTGTAAATATGTTTTATTTATATGGTTTATTATATATATATATATATATATATATATATAATGGTTTATTTGTACGTTGCGCCAGTAGTTTCTGATTACACGTATAGAATCCATTTTTAATTATGCAAAGAACATAATATAATGACCAGAAAATGAAATAACTGAGCTCTCTTGTTCTGACCCATATTTTTGTAAATTTGTTGTTATTAGGAGTCGGATTTAAAATTGGCAAAGGTTCAAGCATTAAATATCTGGTGCTTCAGGTTCACTATGCTAGTGTATGGCGATTCGCCCGTGAGTATATCTTTATTTAATTAAATTTGTGATTTATAAACATTTATGCAGCACTAATATTTTTGTTATTTATCTTTAGATGATGGAGAAACTGACAATTCTGGCATTGTTCTTTCTGTAACAGATGAGAAGTAAGTTCGTGAGAATTTTAGGTATCAGTTTTTGTAAAACAGTGAGAATGTTGTGTTCAAATTCCAAGTTTCTATGCGAGTTTGTATGGAAATAATCAACTGTTCTTGTTGCAACAACAAATCAGTTGTCGGTCAACAACCAATGGTTACAAATGCCAAAATAATTACTTGAAGCGATATTTATAATAAAAACCGAATCAATATATAATTTATGGAACGTTTTCAAGACGATGTTGTTATTTTTTGTAGAATGCCTAAAAGAGCCGGTGTGTATCTGCTAGGAACCAATGGGAGAATATTAGGGAAATCAACAGGTAAATTCATTTGCAAAACATTGAATTTTTCTAACTGAATATGCATTGAATTCCGTGTATTTTTCTTGCTTCTGTAGAAACAATGGAAACTGCCTGTCGCATTAGTGAAAATGTTGAATTACACCCATTTGCATTTCGTACGCATACACACGCATTAGGTAATAAGATTTCCTTATATTAAATTTTACGATTGTGGTTAGTGATGGTTTGTGTTTGTGGACAACACATTTTTCTAAGGGACTATATATTTAATTTCTTTTATAAACAAATTTCCACAGTGAGAAAATTTATAAAGTTATGTGAAATTAAAGAAATTTTGCGAAGGTATATTCGAGAATTTTATAAAAAGGTAACCTAATAGTACAAAATGATTATTTAGGTAAAGTTGTTTCCGGGTATCTCGTAAGAAAAAATGGAATTTTTGATTTTCAACCTAAATGGAGCCGCATTGGTAAAAAGAATCCTCAAGATGCCCAGGTGAGCAAGAAATATTCGTGTATATAGATTCCTATTCGTATTTTAAAAACTTTTATTAAAAGTTGGCATAATTTTTTCAGATGTTCTATCCTACAGACGACCCAAACATGGTTATACGTAAAGGCGATATTTTGGTATGCATAAGCTCCGTTTGTTATCGATAAACAGTAATAATGTATTTTTTCATATAAACATTTAATAATTTCAATTTCAGGCAGCCAGATGTACTATGGTAAATAAAAAGGATAAAACGGTCAGAATAGGGTAATGTAACATAATATAATCAATCTTAAATATTTGTTGTGAAAACGTTAACAACTGTATATTAAACATTCGAATTTTTATGTTTCAGACCAACGGTAGATGACGAAATGTGTAATTTTTATATAATGTACTGGGTGGATGGTGACAGTACGTTAAAAGACCAATATTGTTTCAGCTGGGGCCCACCTATCTTTTATTGGAAGAGATATTTTTTGTTCAATATTCCTGAAAAAGATGCCAGTACGTTGTAAATTGTTGGACTTAACATTCTGAAAATGGATAATGATTGATCAAATTCTAAAATTATCCAAGACTAATTTATTTTTTTGATTAACTGAAATGAATAATTTAATTAAGTCTATATTAGATTATCGGGACTAAATTGAAACTGCATTAATTACCAACTTGGTGAATTTTTCTATAAAACATCTTTAAACGCCAACAATTTGTTCCTACTTGATCTCTACATATATTGCAACCAATATTTATTTTATTTCATATAGTATAATCGAGGGATTCCATAAATTACGTAGTTCTATGTTGCTTAATGATTGTTTATATGCGGCTGGCCCGTAAGCATTTTCGTGGTATTTACATGTATGTACTCCTAGGGAGTATAAGGAATGATCAAATAATGGAAATATGTTGAGGATGTTGGATTATGACACTGCCGCTTTAAAATCCAAACGACAACGTGAAAATGTTTTTAATAAAAATAAGATCCAGCTTTGCAAAGTAATGAAACCGTATTTTCAGACAAGCTATCGCGCCAAAGTACAATCTACAATATGCTATTTTTATTTTTATTTACTTAATTTGTGAAATATACAAAGATGTGATAATTGCCATGTTCCATGTAATAGAGCTCTCGCCGAGACTCCATTTTTCAATTTCTTCATTTATTTTGCATTGTGTATTGCATTGTTAGATTCCTTTATCAAATGTTGAATTAAAATTCTCGAATATTCGGCAAGGAGTATTTTTTACGAGACTTACTTCTTTGTTTGTGATTTAATAATTGATCAGATTTAATTGATTTCAGATTTTCACTATTTTAAGTTCAATTTTTAAAGAATTTTGCATTAGCATTGAATTCTTAAAACATATTTTGTAATGACACGCTAAAGTCAATACTTTTATAAAACAAGGCTACTCGCGTTGAATTTTAGACCTTTTTGATAAATTTTCTTAAATGTTGCCGAAGAATTGTTTTCAATAGTCATCGAGGATCATGAACAAGACTTCCCCGATGAAAAGAATAACTGTACTAATTTCTTATACAATTTAAATCATAGCCTTATAGTTGTGGATGGGCCCCATTTGTCTCTATTAAGGTAAGCAATAAGAGAACAATGATTTTTATTATTTAAATATGAATATAAAATTTATTTAAAGATTTCCAATAGCCTAAAAACTATAACTATGTTAAAATTCTAAATAAATTATAATCTATGTAGAAAAAAATATTTATCGTTTCTAAATATTATGTCGTTTGCACTGTTAATGAGAGTTTT
Source organism: Julus scandinavius (assembly GCA_034696685.1). NCBI lineage: Eukaryota > Metazoa > Arthropoda > Diplopoda > Julida > Julidae > Julus > Julus scandinavius. The sequence continues at coordinate 26,032 of JAQGAE010001078.1, forward strand.
AAACGCTATATCCCACACCGAACAGAAATGCATTTCCAATGATTTGCAATGCATTTGCAATGCATTTAAAATACATATAGATTGAG
>JAQGAE010001079.1:0-26117 GCA_034696685.1 Julus scandinavius
AATAAAACAACTTTAAAACGTTACATTACTAAAAATTTTTTGCCCCCCCCTAGAAAATTTTCTGCGGGCGCCCATGCAAATAACCGTTTTTTCCAATGTTGAAAAACAAAGAGTAATATGGAAAGAATGTGATAAATGTAGCGTCCGAATTAAACTGCCAAAAACAATGACTCGCACATTGTCCAGCTATAGTGCAATGGTGTCATTCGGAGAGCACACGTGACAACTCGCAATGCGGACAAAGTAAATGGCGAAGTAAGCCCTATATAACTAGGGAAATTTACCAAGTTTCATATGAAAGATTTAACCCGAGTCTCTATAACCCTATCCCGAAACGCACCAACAGCGCATTTTATGAGCGTCCCGTCCCCATCGTATCTAAATCGATTTCGTAATGGCTGTACCTGGCGAGCGGTTTAATATTAAGAGGGGATAAAATGGCTGGGGGCACATTTCACCTCGCTTTTGCCAAATTAAGTCGTAATAGCGAAACATACAGGCTGAGACAACGCGTATTTTTACGGTGCTCTATAGACCTTGTTGTTGTTTTGTTGTTGCAGCATAGGTAGCATTTGCTTCAAGAGTCTCCCTGTATCGATTTGTAGCAGTTTTCTGGAGAAATATACAAAGGCTAGATGCCTGTCTGGCTCCATTAAATTCAAAACCCGGATAAAACGTAACTGGATTTGTCATTTTTGATGTTTAGCTAGAAGATCGTGTGAACGGCTAGTTATATTGTAAAACAAAAACTGCTTATAAAGACAGTATCGGTTCATATTCATAATTGCGTTTTTAAGAAATGATAAAAATTGTAAAATTGATTTTCCACCCACGTTCTACAAGGTTCGACATTTTTATAATATTTTAAACTAACCAGCATTGGTCATATTCAGGATATAGTCATATAGAGATGGTCCAGCGTGGGTAGCCTGATTTGTTAATGACAGTTACCAACATTTCGCGAGTGTGACGGAAATGCCCCACTCCCTAAATTGGGACATGCTGTGGTCCAGACGTAAAAAGTTATCTATGGGGTTATTCAAATGGTTTAATCTTTCTTGTAATTCACATCTTATTTTCCATATTTTAACGCCTAACGACCACTATAGGAGTAGACATTATAACTGAAATCCTTTGACCAAGCTTTATGCCAAGACGGATGCTTACTATGAGTCCTTCTTTTTGCATGCGATTAGACGATAGATTAGCCTTACTGGCGAAAATAAAGATTTAGTACAAGTTCAATTTAACAATGATGTCTAAGTCGCTACTGACGTAGGAGCATTCTCCTGAAATGATTGGGTACGACTCCTCCCCACCCAGTCGGCATTTATTTGCTGACTGTAGGGTATTGAATTGAAAATTGAATTCTTGTAATAAAAATAAATAAGTATAGTTGATGCAGTAATGCACTGATACGGCCTTCAAGTCGCCATCTTGAAAAGTTGGACTTTAAAGACATATGCCGTAAAAATCGGTTGTTATTTTGATATGAAACGATACCGAGAGCTGGAAATTGTCCAATAAATTTAATATCGGCAAGACTGGCGTGATGTTAACTAACGATTCGGAAATATACTATTGAACAATAATAAATTTGGCAATTTAATTCCAGCACTTATGGCAAATGCGTTAGATGTTTTACTGATATCGGATCAGGCGACGTTCGCAAATGTTTCAAGGATGAATTTAAAGGTATAACTTTGACAGTTAAGGAATTTACGGCCTCTGTGTATCGAGGCAATTGTAAAAACTCACTTCAGGTATAAATAATATCTATACGTGAACACATTTGATTTCCTGCTTTGAATCAATATCAATTTTTGAGTATTTATAGACTTTTTATTATCAGATTTTAAAATAAATAAATCAATAACTGCTATTAAATATATTCTGTTGGAATCACCCTTTCGTGTAATGCACTTTATCATACGATTACAATGATTTTGCTAAAAGTCAAAAACTCTAAAAACAGCAAGTCATTCGTGTTTTTCTGCTTTTCCACAGAACGGGAATCGAAAAATCATAAACAATGAAATGGCGTTTATTTCAAATTATTGTTTTCATCCTTTTTAATCTTTGCACAAGTATATAAGTTTGTGACTGACACATAACTGTGCACAGTCTTGCTCAGATGCATTCGAACTTAAATATTTTTTTCATAGATTTAGATTTTGATTAGCATAACAGAACTTTTTGTAGCAAACGTTCAAACCCAAAAGTTCAACACCAATATGAAGCTGCTATTTTTTGAAATTTAATTAATTTATTGTACCCGAGTACTGGATGACCCAAATAAGTTTTGCTTTTAATTCCATATTTTGTGGTAATACTACACCAATGTAAAATGACCATGAAGTGCGGAATTACCAGCTGGGAAGTATCAATTTTTTTCTCAAAGGTTGCTTGCTGTTCCAGGACATCGTGTCAGTGAACCTCGAGGGGCTTTTCGTTTCAGTATGTTATGGATCATGCACACTGCATATATAGACAGTATGTTTAAATTGTCAAGTATATACAGACCTCATGCAAGGGGCCACATGAGCAGATTAGCAAAAGCTATGATTTAACCCACGTTCGGGAGCATGAGCTTGCACCACAGTTTGAGTAAACTCCAGTAAATCTTAAATGACAAAAGCCAAAGAAGTAAATTATGAAACTTCGTTTAATTGGGACAGCACTTCAAATATTTTTCTCGATGGAAGGCATTTTTAATAAAAATTCAAAGAATACAGCTGGTTACAACCGTTCTGTGTCATATAAAAACCTTGGTGTTGCTTCGATCTGTTGAGGTTGAAAACGTTATCGACGCTAGGGAACTCACTTAACACGATGCAATTTAATTATTTAATTTGATTCCGGGGAAGAACATGAACGTTTGCGAGAAAAGCTGGGAAGTAAGACAGATTGTCGAAATAAACCCCTGATTAAAAATATCGATTAGTTAAGTTTCAGCCTCCTCTGCAACCCGATTACGTTAAAAAGGACTCGTCGCTAGCTTACCTGCTACTCGTCGGCACATGAAATTGATTTTCGGATTTTACGTGTCTGCGTTTTTCAGTTTTTTCATCGTTTGGTGGCAGCTACAGGTGGGAATGGACATAACGAAATTAACTTACATTTGACAAAAATCGAACAAAAATGATCAAACGGAAGAGAGAAAAAAGAGTTAAATGCAAATAACCGTATCCGGGTTAGTGCATGCATGCTCACGCAATCAATCGTGCTATGTTAGTAAAAAGTCTTGGAAAAAATTCAAAAAAAAACCTTCTTGTAACCGATGTCAAACTCATTGTATCCCTACATATGCGTCGAAAACGTACGATTTTTCGGCAATTTTCAGTTTGAAATCGATTATAAAAGCGTGTGGTAATTAGATAAACACGAGCAGTTAGTATTATGAAACTGTTAATAGCAGATAAATAAGGAAAGAAAAAGTTATCTGTAAGGTGTATGACCCGAGAGAAGAAAGCGCTATAGGAAAAGAAAGGCAATCCATGTCAGTTTCCTGGTGCAATCAACACTTTAACCTTGTTTTGGAAAATTAGTTTTCCACCAATTAGCCTAATTCAGGTTCAGCGCCCTCTGGTGGTGTATGGGACCTTAGTTTGTCATTCTCAAAATAATCGCTTTTTTGGGGTAATATAGTGTCCATGTTACTGCGCGAACCAAGGGCATTTTTGTAGATCGATACCTCAATAATTCCGCCCATCCTCAATAAAATTACCGATATTTCCCAATTAGTAAATAATAGCTTTATCAGTACTTCATGGAAACAAACACCTGCGTTGATACCAATCGATCTAGCAAGGTCACTACAATTGCTCTTATACACACATTGCATCCTCAATGAAGTTGTGTCTCTTTACAGGGTAACCAAAAACTAAAAATGTGCAGTGGTTATTTGAACTAAATGTTTATGTCTGTAGTTCGGAATGGTTTCGATCAATTCGATGGAGCGTATAAACAAAAAGAATGCTCCAAAAGTCGTTCTCCTTTAACATAAGTTTCCACAAAAAACAATCCGAAAAAAGCTACGTTTGACAATCTCGGAAAAAGATTTTTGTGAACTATACAGATGTAGATGTTTTGTTGTAAGTTGTGATTTATTATCACAGAATAATGCTGAATTTACCATGTTAACAGAACATCAAAAATGAAGAAAATACTATTGTGCATTTCCGATTGGAAACCTGTAAATGCACCTACATAAGCAATTTTGTCTTGTCATTATGATATTCATGAACTCTAGCTGTTTTGAGTGTATGTGTTGTAAAGTTTACCGAAAAAACTACTTGCCATGACAAAGCAAAATGGTAACTTTTTTGGCAAATGTCCTGTGTGCTGTCGTCGCGTCAGCTATCCCAGTTTCAGATGGAAAAAAATATAAACATTAAAAAACGCGAAATTCCATGCACGTTTGACAAAAAGGTTATCAACCTTTTATTTTATGTAAAAAAAGGTGGTGCTCTTTGTGTATATTTAATTCATATAAAAATGAATTCCCAACATAGGGTGTGGCAACCGTTGCTGCCATTCATTGATCCCATACTGCTACTGAAATTACGTTATCTAGGTACCGTTCATCAGATAATACGATTTTTATAAAAATAAATAAATGGACCTGGGGAATTACTAACTTTTGGCTATACAATGCAAATGTACAATTTCTTAATTTAAAGAAATTAGTCCTAGCTTAATCCATGCATATTTAATGAAAATGAAATTCCCATTCATAAAACTAAATAATCATCCTCATACTACACTCAGTTGTTGTTAGAAACATGATTATTAAGCTCCAAATTTCGAAATGGGGAGTGATTCGATATTCATTTACTTTTTCTCTTATCAAATTGAGCAACGCCCAGATCCAGTTAACCCACAGGCGTGCTTATGGTTCATAAAAATGGTGGAAGAATGCCCGAGACCTTTTCACTTCCTGATAACATTGTGCATACACTACGTGACTTGTCTTCACAATTGAAATTCAGGGCAAGGAGAAGGAGGGGAAAATGACTTCAAACCCCCTTGAATACGTTTACACGAAAAACGCTTTAAGTTCAGCGCACGCACTGAGTAATGACATTCCTGAAATGTTCGGCATGCCTTAACACAATGCTTTGCGAGCCAGATAAAGCGGAGGTTAATCGAGGGGCGGGCCATTCCATCGGACTAGCCAAGAAAATACAATGGGTGATGTTGACCGTGAATGTTTGTCTTGCCTTCTACAGTAAAGACATGCATGCAAACGTAACCTGGACACCCTGTATAGACCCATTAGTGTATTGTTCTAATAGGCGAAAGGCATGCCATTGAGTCTCGTAGACCATTTTTATGAATGTACTATAGATGGAGATGTAGTAAAACTAGCAAAGTGGATTATGAATGACTAAAAAAGGCAAATCGGAATATACTTGAGACGTAACTTCAATTCAATTCCGCGTACTCTACAGTCAGCAAATAAATGATACATGGTGGGGGGAAGGATGAAGTCGTACCCAATCATTTCAGGAGAATGCGTCTACGTCAGTTACTACGTTGTTAACTGATTTTTTACTAAATTGGACTTTCCCAAGGAAGGCTATTCCATCGTCTAATCGTATGCAAAAAGAATGCCTAATAATGATAATAATAATGCGTTTATTTACAATAAATGTTATTTGTTATTGCATTATAATGTCTTCATGTTAAGTTTAGTAGCATCCATACATGAGATATAATTTCACCCGTTTTTTGTGTGCTCCAATCTTGTTAAAATATTGATGGTATTATATAACTTCTTACTTTTTTTTCCATATTCATTGTTAGCAAAAGGCGTACTATATCAAGTAATAGACGCTAATAGTAAGCATCCATCTTGGCACGAAGCTCAGTCAAAGGATTTGAGTGAATGTCTACTCATATAGTGGTCGTTAGGCGGTAATAAATGGGAAACAATATGTGAATTACAGGAAAGCTTAATGCCGGATTCACACTGGACGACTTTCGCTCACAAATCACTATAATTTGTCTGCTAGTCTAACGATAAATTTGTTATACATTAGAAAAGGTTATACATAACAGCATGGCACATGTGTGATCACGTGCGAGGAGTTGTGCGCATGCGCAGGACCGGGAGGATAACCTTTTCTGGGGTATACTAGCGGACAAATTATAGTGAGTTGTGAGCGAAAGTCGTCCAATGTGAATCCGGCCTAAAACGTTTGACTAACCCCATAGATAACTTTTCGCGTCTGGACCTCAACGTGTCCCAATTTAGAGTGGTCATTTCTGTTGGTAATCACTCTTAACAAATCTGGCTGCCATAAGCTGGATCATCTCTATTTCCTGAATATGAACCATCCTGCGAGGGTTCCAAATAAGAGCGCAATATTCCAACATAGAGTTGCGTAGCCAGTTTCTTCTACATTTTCCACAGTCCACACATTCTCGAAATGGTTCACAGCATCTAGCGATAATATCAACTAGAATTTTCTGATTGGAACGGGCATTTTCACACGGTGTTGCTTTGAATTTTTCACTATTTCTTATTTCAATAAAATATCAACGGCACACTTTTTTAAATGTGGGGAAAATATACGTTTGGGAAAAATATTTGTTCGTATAGATACATTATCTATATCAATAGTTATTAAAGTTTTAACATTGCAGGTATAGGGTTTATGACCCACTTAAAAATAATGATCATTAAAACGCCGAGCAAGCTTGGTTGGTATGGATTTCAAGGGTAATTATTAATCGTCATTAACCTAAATTAAAGCCGATTCTTTTACAAGCAACGTACTTTGAACGCCTCGTTAATTAAGCCATCGTTCGTTAGCTTATTATCTAGTGCATAATTAGCGTGAAAATGCTAAATCGACGAGATGAAAAAAAAAACAATCATCACCACATTTGCGTTTTTAAGTCCATCGACTTATAAAAAAAGTGTTCATTGCTCGTATGTTTTGATGTACAGCATGCTTTGTATGCGAGCGAAATAAATATTAATCCGAACAATGAAAATTTGTTCAATTTAAAATCCAAAAACGGATAGAAGTGGATTTATTGCCAAAATGGCGTCGAAGGTGCTTATTAGACTACACTTGTTTCTCAATATGCGAATACACAACGGGGTTAATAAAATTGGGTTGATTCGGTTCCATTTTCTTGGTTTTTGTTTTGAATTAAGACTAAGTACCATTACTAACTTACTATGTCAAGGATTTGCCTCCCAACCCATATAACGAAACCCACAGGATGCACACCGCGTCACCTGCAAATTCGAGGTTACCTAAATTCCAATGAGATCGACCGCCCTTTGGGACACCATGTATGATGGTCAATTAAGTGATAACGGCAGTTATCAAGTTGGTATTAACAGCTTCATCAACGAAAATCATGTAATTTATGTTAAAGTTTGCTTTAGTATTTTATTTATCAAAGTTAGACGTGAACTGCTAAACCCACCTTGGATTTCCACAATGTCTATATATACAGTCTAAACTAACTAAAAGGTTTGAAAATCTCAATAACATGAGGTTTTCTTTTTATACGGCATATGGAAATGGAATATCATTATGTAACATTTTTTCTGTGAATCATAGTTTTCTAAAAAAGTAAAATCGAGCTTCTTCGTTGCTCGCCATACAGCTAATAGTATATACTGGGTGGCCACAAAAATTGGATTTAATCAAGGTAAATCCAATTTTGCAGAAATATAGGCAACAAACGTACTCACTTGAGAACAACTTGAAATAGCTGTTTTGTTCGTACGTTTGTTGCCTATATTTGTGCAAAATTGGATTTACTTTCATTAAAAAAAAAAAAAAAGTTAAGGATTTCTGAAAAAGGTTCCCATTTTTTGTAGCCACCCTGTAAGTTGCTCTTAATATGGAGTTTAAAATATGTACGTGCCCTTTTAGTCCTGTATTATGACACGTGCAGATGTTTACTTGCTATTCAGCCATAAAATAGCTGCTTCTGGTGTTTATATTAGAGGCCATGTTGGAAATTAATGAATTTCTAAAGGCCCAAACGCCTCCATTGGGTCTTGGATTGCAATAAGGTTTGCATACATACATTGTCTCATCCATACCTAGCGAGCATATGGCCATGTTTCGTAGGCGTCATTAAATAAACAATCTCCAAGAAAATAAGGCTAGTTCTATGTGAAAATCAATGAAAACAAAATAGGGTTTCTCTGAAAATAACTTTACAACTACCGTTTTCCAGAGCAATCTTAGATTAAAGTTGGGTCGCAATTTTGGACAGCGTTTCGACTGCTATACGTAAGTGTTTTGTAATACATGCAAACACGAAATTCTTCTATTTTTTTTATTAACCTAAGCAAAAACCAAACACGGGAACAGATAAGGGAAATGTAAACAACCATTGTTGCATTTTGTCAAATGTAAATGGAGGCATGGAGCTCGATCTTTATATTAAGTTGATATCGCTCGCACTAAACAAATGCCAAAGTTCAAGTTTTTAATCGATGAGTCAGTCATGCTTTTCGTTATCGTACCAAGAAAACAAACAGATGCATAAAGCATTTTTGGGAGACCTTAGCTGCAGTTTTGGCCACAAGCCCAATGCCCGTTTTTATATACGCTGTACGTATTATATAGATCTAGAACAAACTTCTCATAAATCTGCTTTTTTATATTCTACTAACAAACATTTTTCATTAAATCCCACCAGAGTCATACATTCTATCTACACGTAAACGTAAAATCTCTAGAATAATTTATATTATGATACAATCATATATATACATCATATATATCATATACATCAATTATATACAATCAGTATTCACCTTAGAGTATGCATTTCAACAACTTATAGGTTCAATGTTTATTTAGTTTATTTGTAAAACAGAAGAAATGTTCTTTGTTGGGAAATTTCTCATCACTTTAAAAGGTACACAAACAACTACTGATTTTATTTAGAAAGGGACTTGTTTTTGAAAATCTTACCACATTGGCATTGTCGTTTAATTAAATTCTGTGAGATTGTAACCATTTTTCGTGATGTGGCAACCTTCATGTTAGCCTTCAGAAATCGAAGATAAGATTCGCTTATGTAATTTGCTGTATACCGATCTATCTTAAGTAGTTTCCTAAATATTACACAGGAATGTTAGCTTTTTGGTAGGTGCAAATGGCTGGGTCAGTGAGTAGATATAGTAACGATGCTTCGACCAAAATTTGTGAAATCACAAGCTTTGGAAAGATAAAAATAGGCCATACTTTAACATTTTGGGGAAAAAATCAAACGTGAGTTTTAACAGAGAAAAATCCGGAATTATTTTTATACCTTATCGCCGAATTGGGTTAAATCGTGTAGAGCACGATGTAACAATAAGATAAGGAAGGGGGCGTCGGTTCGGTTTTTCGATACCAACACGATGAAACATTCCAGTTGATAACACAAACAAACTTGTATTATATATAAAAATAGGTAGGTGGATAAGAGGAAATCATAAATCCAAACGTCTCAATAAAACAATGATTCTTCTTTTTTATTTGTTATGCCTTTGATACTTCACCTTCAAACGCGCCCTTAAGAGATACCCTCAAGGTGTACTGATACTGAGTTATGTTCCAAAAAAACTTATAGAAACGAGTAAGAGTCTTGGGCTAGTCCTATCAAAATTGCCAAATTTAAGCGATTGGTATGATACTCAGGCTAATTTAAGCTACTAGTTCAATAAAGATATCTAAACCCTGCACCTATACTATTTTATGAAAAAAAAACCAGCAAAATCCAATCTACAATAGACACGAATTATTTCTACATTTAAAGTGCTTATTTCTTCAAAAACCTTCTTAAACAAGTTAAGAAAACCATTAATTTCCAAGCAAACAAATTACGTTAAGGGTTCATGAATTATTTATATCAAGTATGAATTATTAAGTTGTACTATGGCTCGTATCAACTTCATGCACTTATAGTTAATATTGGAAAAGACCAAGGTTTTTTTTAAAATATACATATTTTCACAAAGAAACTAAAAAGTTTCAGTTGCCATGCAAATATTTTTCTGCTTGGATCTCGGTTCTTACAAATGGCGACTGAGGCCTCGATTTCCGACAAACAATGAACAGCGGGAAAATCGAAACGAGATTAGAATGCTAACCGCGATTTCCTGGGTTAATTGCGGAAATGATTCAATATTTAACCATCCTTAATTCCTGTAGCTTTTAAAAAAATATAAAAAATTGGTAAAAATTCTTTTAGTCGTTAATCGTAGGTTTGTTCTTGACGTTTTGCAGTATACACAGGCCCACATGCAGGGGAAAAAGATGAAAAACTATTAAAAAATGAATTAAACCGTATCAAAATTAGGAGCGAAAAATCACGGATCCATGTTGAGTGCGATAGTTATCAGTCATTATGACACCGGTACGCGGAAATAGGGCTAGTACAATTTTTTGGTAGAATAATTGCATGGCAGCATGTGCAAATCTGACCCGGGTAATTTTCGAAGCAGCAACCGCCCAAATAGAGCCCACTTTGCACCCTACGCAAATCTGTTCGAACAAATTGTTCGCCTGTAACTCCCTGAATTAAAACACGCAGAATCGCTAATGACTAGAGTGACTAATGGCCGTGTAAACAAGCGGCCATCTTTAAAGAATGCCATGGGCGTAGGCAGGCCGCTTATTAACGAGGTTAAGTTAGAAATAAATAAAGCATTGTTTTCTTCTCTGGATCTTTTTGACGAGTTGGGAGCGGGCTGTCGAAATGAAAATTTGGGAGAAAAAAACAACTATCATTCCTGAGGAACCAGTTTTAATTTCATGGACATTATGTTGTGTATTGGGTGCAGGCAGCTAGCAGTGGTAACAAATTTTGGTAGAAAAATGAAAGTTTTTTTTTTAATAGAGTTCATTCATAGTTATGTACATACTTTATGTTGAAGAATGAAACTGGTCTTCATTGATGTGAGCATCACAGAAAGTTTAAACTAGATTCTTCAACAATTAACGTATTCTATCTATATTATCAAGGAGTCATCTGTAATTTTTGAAACTTTTCAGTTGAACTGGAAAAATTGTGGTTTAAAATAACTGCATTATTGAGGTTATTTTAAACGATGGAACAAATCGTAAATATCTGTAGCAAAGGCAATGTATATAATTCAATATATTCACCGGTTTTTACAGCTTTTTCTGCACTATCAATTTTTTTTGCATAAACTGCTCTTATTATTATAAAAAAGCAAGATATTGGATTGTTCTAATGTAGTTCGTAAATAATGTTGAAAACTATTCAAGCTTTAAATTTCTCACATTTGTCATTCAAAAATGGTGCAGTTTTGTTGTGAAAACCCCTTAAGTGGGCTATAAATCCAGTGTTTAATTTTGTATGTATATAACCTCATTAGACAATTATGTACTTTGCACGTACAGTATATGAAAGTGAAAGAAATTCTCGAAATTAATGTCATTAACTGGGATCATTTTTTTGCAGATTTTGTGGTAGTTCGTACTTTTGTGGCAATAATTATCAACAAGGATTATTCCAAATTTTGCCATTAAATAAACCACATCTGCAGATCGGCGACATTAAAATGCCGGATCATGCATGGTGAATCATTAAAATGGTAAATGTAAAATCAGCCCTGTATTATCTGGAGCCTCACCAGCTGAAACAAATTCAAATACACACGTTTACGAAATCCATAACTGATTTTCAGGATGCTTGGTTGTATTGGGTTTGGTAAAACGTAAATCCGTTTTCAAACCATGGCATGGATTTAAAGTAATTTTCATGACATCGAATTTTCTACCAAGGGGACGCAGCGTCCTCATAAATCTTTTGTCCGGCAAAATTCTATACGACCCATAAAATGAACACTGATCAATTTATCGCGATTTGCTCGTACACTTAAGGTAAAATAGGGCGCCACATATGGTCTCTTAACTCTTTCAGCACAATTTTCTATTGAAATTCACCTGACACCCTTTCTTGTAACAAAGTAAAAAAGGTAGCTTATTCGATGCGGATAATTTACTCCAATTCACATTCCCCCTTAACATTTTTTTTCTAAACAAAAATACTATACTTATAAAACTAATTATTCGTTGTGTTTTTGTACCACTTTAACGCGTAGAGAAGGTAGGATACGGATGGGGTTCACCGTACTGCGTTAATCAATCGATTAATGATAAGATTTCGTTAATATTTAATGCATATAGCTTGGGCTTTGACTTTGCATGAGCTTGGTCGTAAGCTTATATCGATCGCAATGCGTGGGAAAATAATATACAAGATGGGGGATGTCAGAGGTAGGTGTCATGGCGAAATTTTTTTCGTATACATACAAAACACTATAAGCTACGTGTTTGTAAAACTTTTTAAAGTAATCATGTAGTCACAACTAATGTGCACTGTAGTACAAATAAATACTAAAACTCGTGTCATTCTTAGAAATATATACAGGAATGAAAGCAAAGCTTGTCTTGCTAACTCCAATAAAACTAAATGTTAACTTGATGTAGGTGTAGCGAGAAGAAACTGTTGAAGAAGCACTGAGAAAATGTAACGTAAATTAAGATTCGAAGCGAAAGTGTAGAAATTAAGAGAAGTATTAGTTATGGTTAGTAACGCGACAACTGCAAAACCCCATACCCAAATCACCTCATACTATGTTTTGTACTGAACCCGGATGGCGCCACAGTGGTCAGGAGCGCCGTAACTTTAACATCTGGCTTTCTGACAAGCGTGTCAGCAGATGGAACTACGAGACCATGTAGTTCATACAGCGCCCCCAGCGTCGAAGCGTGCGCCATCCAGGCTCTATACATGAAGGTGTGTGAAAAGCTTGGTATGTCCAGAAACTGTAAACACGACGTTGGTTTTTTCGACACTGCACAAGTTTGAAACTAGACTTGTCAAATTTGAAAAAAAACCTTAACAATTCCAGTTCATAAACTTTGAGGCAAGAACAAAACCATTGGATGTTGTCAAGAGCTTACAGTTTTTGGAGCAAACATCATACACGAAATTACATGTAAGAACTTCTTACCTTGTCTGAACAAAGATGGGGTCTGAAATAGGGCTGGCGGCGGTGGATGCACTTGCGCCTGACTGGTGATTTTCTCTGGCGACGCCGGGCTTCTGCTGATCGACGTGTCTTCGGTGGCGTCGCCTTCACAAGTGGGCGGCACCGGTGAACGCGCCTCGGCAGGGAAATCGTTTGGTGGGCTTTCGGGCTTGGCAATGGGCCTCACCCCCACAAACGACGACTCCATCCACACGAACTTTTGCTGGCGATCCGTCGCCGACTTGGGCGATACGGACGCCAGATCGCTTTTGGTTTCTTCCTCCACGGCAGTCATCTTGTAAGGTCCATCATCCTCTTTTGTTTCCGCCAGATGGTCGTCGGAGTGACCGTTGCGATGAATGAGCTTGTCGATTTCGCGCACCAGGTCAGCTACCAGCATTTGTCCCGAGTCGTCGCTGGTCTCTGCGGCAGCGGCGCCGCCGCTGTAGCCGTTGGGCTCGATGACATTCACGGTAATCCCAGCGTGGTTGCTACCATCAGGCGGACTGTAGCCTGGCGGAAGTGGGGTCACTGGCGACGCCATCGTTCCGGCGTCTGGCGGTGCCGTGGCCGCACTGGTGTTGGAGCCGCGCCGGCTGACGCCCTGTGAGGGCGACGCCAGGTTGGTTTCGCTTCCTGGCGTCCGGTAGACGCCGTAGCGCAGGGCATAGTAGCCAGGTCCTTGCGACAAGCGCTCAGCGGCGCTGCGGTAGAAGGAAGAGGCGCCGCCGCCATGCGTCGGTGTGCTGCTGGCGCTGTTGGCTGCAGAACAGTTGGTAGCCTCTCGGGCTAGCCGCTCCGAGGAACGCCACCCCAGGTATGGCTGGCGTTGGAAAGGCAGGCGCAATGAGCCCGTCGGCGACGTGCTGCGTGATGACGTCGTCGTGGTCGCACACGACAGGCGACTACTGCTCCAGCGTGACATGGCGCCGCCTGGGCAATAAAAATAGCCGCTGCTGGCGTCCTTGGACGATGGCGACGGCGACATGGGGCTTTGGAGAAGGCTCTCACGGGATGACTTGACGTAACGAAGGTCTGGCGTCGTAACCCTCTTGGAAATTACCACGCTTTTGGTAGACGAAACTGGAGTCTTGGCCTAAGCACAGCGATAAAATGGCCACTATTACTATCATATTATTATCAGATTAGTGCACAAACTAGAAATCAGTGTCAATACGATATGCGTTACACGATGGTTTTTTCAGAGCAGAGATTACCGATGGAGAAAACTTTATGCAGGGATTTTATCATGAATTTTTGATTGGATGGACTGTTTTAATTTAAATATGCCTTCCCAATATCATGTGACTTAATATAGTATATATATTTGGTCTTGCCTCTAGATATAATTTTGCTCTTTCAATTAAATGCAGTGATTCTGGTTCAGCAAACACTGATGTGTCTTTGGCAAATAATGGATGGTCTCCATGAAAATGGTATCTATGAAAAGGTCATGCATTAGGCCTACACGCCACATAGTCGTGTAGAGGCTAATCAAAGTAGCATGGTGCCATTAGACATTAGTGTCGCAGCCGCATTGGATTCATTTATTCATGTGACGAATTAGCCTCACCCCTGGCAGCTTATGATCATAGCATTTTCAACATGGACGCGCGTGGTGCACATGGTGGAACATACAATGCTAAAGGCATATTAGCCACCAGGGGTGCTCAACCGGAAAAGCCAATTCGTCACATTCACAAATGGATCTTATGCAGTTGCGTTACACATTCGCCACAGCTGTTTACCAGTTTGGAATAATGCCCATCTATGAAACATTTGGGAGGATATGCCAGTCTGGAGCGAGATTTCCAAAATGGCTCACATCTGGGAGTTTTCATTAAATTTGCTTTAGCTTTGCGATTTACCTGACTGCCGTCCACGTTGCAGGAGCTCCTGGACCGGTAGTCGGCCCAGCGAGTCACACTGGCCGTGGGTTGACCCATGTCCTTGCGTAGTATAAAACCCTCAGTACTGCCCATGCGGCTGATGGGCGAACTGGTATACCAGTCAGGAAGGTCCAGCTTCTGGAGGGAGCGTCGCACCCTCAGCTCATGCTCAGAGGGCCGGCGCTGGGCGGCGTCGCCGTGGGTCTGCCGCAGCTGGTTCTCGGGTGGCAGCACGGATAGTTTATTCTCGTCTTTGAGTAGAAACTCCATGCTCTTGGCCCGCGACGCAACGTCGTCGTCGGCGCAGTCCAGGCGATGGTGGCGCTGCTGTTGTTGTTGTTGCTGCTGCTGCTGCTCCGGCACCGCAGCCACGGAGGCGACGACCTCCTCGGCCGCTGTCAGGTTAAACATGCTTTGCGTCTTGAGCTTAAACGGACGGTGGCGGCGCACAGATCCGCCTACGCCGTGGAAGGGAGTCGCAGGAGGCGACACTGGCGCCGCCGAGGTGGCGTCGTAGTCGGGGACTCGGATCACCTCTCGACTGTGCAAAGTGTCGATGTCCGTCTCGAGGTAGCCGATGCTTTGCGTGCTGTCTCTCCAGGAAGCCGACGTCGCGCCGCCATGACCGGAAGAGGCGCTGAGACGACGAAAGCTGCTTCTGGCGCCGCTTCCACCCCCGCCGGTGGGCGGCGAATAAGCGGAAGACGCCGAAGAAGATCCCTCGTCGCGCTTATGTTGCTTGTACCGGGCACGACCGTCGATTAGCGCGTCGCCGGTGACCTCCTCGTCGCAGTTTTCGTCGCTGAATCCGTTTTCGCAGCGAAAATCGTCGCCTTTTTCGTCATGGCTGGCGTCCCCATCGCCGTTCACTGCACTGACTGTTATGGCGTCTGTATGACTGCTCCCTCCTCCGATGGATCCCGTCTCTGATTGGACGCGGCGCCGCGGATCGATAGCAGCACTAATGGCGTCGCTGCTGCAGCGCTCCTGGATCTGCTGGCTCAAATCCAGCACTGTCTTCGCCACGCGTTCCTTGCCTTCGAGTGCCCTCTGGCGGAACTGCTCAAGGGCCTCGTGCACGTCAACGCGAGGGGCGCTAACGTCGCTGCAGTCGTCGGAGTCGGAGTCCGCGTTAGGGCCGCCTTTGACGACGAAGTGCTGGCGCGCGTTGATGATCTTGGCCCGGGTGGGGGCCACTTGCACCCTCTGGTGGTGGATGTGTTGCTGATGCTGACGGTGGCTCGGGGGCAATGGAGGTTTACCTGGAGTCGTGGCGATGCCGTTGTTCTTATACGACGGAGGAGTGGGATGGGACGATAACGATCGTTCGGGGTTGATAAGGATGGCGGCCGCAGCAACGCTATTGTCGTCGTTATCGGAGTTCGGAGAGAGGGGGCGCTGTTTGTCGCTACCGAAGTCACCATTCAGATGGTAATCCACGCTCTCGCGAGTTGGGACCATGTTACCGTTTTCTGGAATGTCTCGAGATTTTGTTGGAGTTTCGCAGCTGTCATTAGTCTGGGACACCTCGGCCTCGCCGTCGTAAGTCGACGAGGAGTTGCCATTCGTTGGTTGCATCCGACCGTCGTAAATCGAAGTCGAGTTGCCATTTGTTGCATGTGTCCACTCGCCATATGTCGGAAGTGCTGCGGGCCGCTCGTCTTCAGGTTCCACGTCGATGGATGTGCCGATCCAATCAGGGTCCCAATCTTCGTCCATGTCTTTGGGGCGACGGTCGCTAGGGGGCGATTCCTCTACCGACTTCACAACGGATTCTTGCGGCTCCTCCTGGGTCTTCGTCGATCGTCCCGAGGACGACGATCTGCCAATCTTGAGCGGCCACCACAGATGACGCTTTAGTTTGCTAGGCTGCTTCACTCGCGACATGGCGGCGTCGCTTTTCTTACCTCGACTTTTGGTTCCTTCGGCAGTGACGCCACTGCTCGGGGTCTTGCTGGACAATTGGGGCGGACGATCCGATAATTTCTCAACAGCACTGGTCGTTGACGTCGTGGCAAGTTTTAGCGATGCAGAACCGATCGATTCCTGGTGCACGTTCAGCGCGTTCTTGCTGACGTCATGGTCGTCACACGTTAATCCAACAACTTTTGGCGATTTTTGAAAAGTTTTTCCTGCTCTTGCTAGAGGCACAACTGCAGCCAGTCGCCGATCGTTGGTATTTGGGGGCGCTGGTGTGAATGCACTGCTATTTAAAGCTATTCGGGACAGCGCACCCTCGCCGTCTTCCTTCCGTTTTTCGCAGGAATCCTTCTCTTCTTCTCCCCTCCACTCCTCCTGTCTGTCCTCTTTTGCCTTCAGAACTTCTGCCGCGTTCGGTAACTTTTTATCCCTAGACACTTCATCCAGAATTGGCAACTGCTGCTCTTCGATGCTGGAACTCGAATAGTCGGCGATCCCTGCCGTTAGTCTGCCGGCCACCTGACAATCCCTGGCCGCACCCGACGCCTCCGCAGTTTTCGGCGGCGTCGAAACTACGCCCACGATCGTTGACGACTCGACCTCCGCAAAGGTGCAGATCTCACTGACGGGGTCATCGACGCCCAAACAATTCTTATCGACCAGTGTCAACATGCAATCTTGTGACTGGGGCGATGTACAATGCAAATTGCGAATGGTTTGCACCGATGTTTGGTCGTCCTTGTTGAGGGCCGAGATCTCTACTGATTCGACAGCGATCTCCTTAGAACGATATGAATCGTCTTTATCACTGACGATCGCTTCTGAGATGCTCCCAGAGTCGTCAGAGGACTGAACGATCGTCGGATCGTCGAAAGGCACTAGACCTGTCGTTTTTGACTCCAACTTGCAATCTTTGGAAGAGTCGTCGACACTTGCAGGAGTGCTCGTTCGGCGCACGAGTGTTATAATCGCGTAGATTTTTGTCACTTTGGGCTGATCGTTGACTGTACCACTAGAGCTCGAAACGTTTGCGATCGTTCCCGCTTCATTGGCTGTTGTCGAATCGCCCACGTTATCCATCACACGATCGCCCGATACACTATTCAAGGTCGTCTCAGCAGCAGTGCTGCGTTCAGGGTTGTCCCTAGCAATAAAATCATCCGTTTGATTTATTAATGAACGCTTACCGGGCGTGTTCGAAACACCTGCGCCACCTGCAGGTACCGAACGTTGTCCAAGGTTGACCGTCGTTACGTCAGAGCCCTCCGGTATGGCGCGTGTGGAATGCGGCGCTTCCGGCCCTAAAATGGCCGCCACCCCCTCGTCGAATTGGGACACGAGGGATGGGGAAATGACGTCGTTGTTACTATCAGGGGGAACGAGAGAAGGGGACATTCCACAGCCTTTCGCTGCCGAATCACATGCCTCTGATGGTTTTTCGCTTAAGGTCAAAGGTGAGGGGGTGCGGCATGTTTGGTGGCCCCTATCTTGACAGGGGATCGGGACTTGATCGCTTCCACATTGCACGTTGGCGTCTGTCGAATTCCTCCCCCCAGGAGGCGACACCTCATCGTTTTCATCTTCTAATGGCCAGCTTTGTTGTTCAATGTCCTGCGAAGCCTCGATAGGTTGTTGATTGTTTTGGTGCTGGTTGACATTGTACTCGATAGGGACATTTGTAACTTGTTGCTGGTCCTGACTATCTTCTGCTATTTCCTGTTGGTTGCCGAGCTCGCCGCTGGGGAATCCAGCGTCGCTGGTGATTTTCTGATTTTCACTTGAATCTTGTCCTGTTTCCAAAACGATTGTTGTCTCTTCTTGCAGTTTGTCCAATGAATCATCTGAAGTTTGTTGTTGGTTTAGGTTCTGATCGACATTGCTGTCGTTAGAGGCATGTTGTTTTTCCCACGTCATTTCAACATCTTGTTGCTGCTGATGATGATTGACCTTATCTTCTAAACACTGCATGGGATTGCTGTCATTGTCATCATGGACTACGGTCTCAGGAATGTCTGTACTGTTATGTTTAGTGATATTTTCTAATTGTTCGTAGAGTATAAGGCTTCCGAGGTCTACACCCAGAGCATTTTCATCAACATGCATCGCATCTGCGTCTTCGGCGTGCGCTGACAGCGTTACCTCGTTAAGTGCGCACACGTTGGTGCTTCCAATCTCGTTGCTGTGGCCAAACGTGCTGGCGCCCTGGATGGACATCGAGTGACCGCGGTCGCGTCGCTCCGAATCGCTCACAAGCATTCGGCGCAGGCGGCGATCTTCTGAACCGTCCACAATCTTGCTACACTCGTTGATAGGTTCCAAAACAATGGCGTCTTCTACAAGTCCCTGGTCATTTGTGAAGTGGTCAGTTTGGAAGAGGTCCTCGTCAAAGTTATCATCTTCTGATTCCGATCGATCTATGCGAAGTGAGTCTTCTACAGCAAGCGTCATCTTAGCAGAATCCGTTTTGATTTCCAAGATGTCCGGCTTTAGCACGTGCGCTTCGCCATTGGTGAGATGTTCGCTTCGGACGGTAAATACGCCCACTTCGAGGAATTCCTGTGTCATCTTGACGCTATGCTCTGGATAGTTTTCTATTTCCAAGATGGCGTCAAGGCTAGACTTTGACTCCAGACCTTGACCGTTGACCATGTCGTCATTTTGAGCCCGACAAAAATTTGTCCTTAGGGGCCTTAACGTTGGCTGAATTTTGTAGTCCAAGATGGTGTCGTCTTTCGTTTCCGCGGTGTTTTGGTCATTTTGGAAAAGATCCGTCCGAAGGGAATCTTCTACCTCAAGTGCAATCTTGGTAGAGGTACTTTCGATTTCCAAGATGGTGCCGTCTTCTCCGTTGTCTGGTTTCTCCATGCATGCTTCGCCGTTGATGTGATGCTCGGCTCGGACGTTGAACACGTCCACCTCGAGTTTAATCGCCTTTACGTCATCCACTGTCTCCGCCAGCAGCGCCATCTTGGAGCGCGACCTCAGCCCGGCGTCACAGTAGCCAGAATCTTCGCTCAGGTTGTCCGACGAGGGTCTCGCCTTCTCTTCCCGCTCGGAGCACTCCTCGATGCCATCCATCCAAGAGCCGCTCGACCGCTTTAGGGCCGCCTCCTCGCGCTGTCCGGCCAGATGCAGGGTGTCGAAGCTCCTGAACGAGCGCAGTGCCCCCGGTGGCGTAAAGCGCGGGAATCGAGACAGGGAGCCGTGAGCACGCTCTTCTTCGTCGGCCGAACTGGCGTCACTGTCGTCGCCGTCCTCTTCCTCCTCCTCCTCCTCCTCCTCCTCGCTGGCACAGCCACTGCTGCTTCCAGCGAAGCTGCGACTGAACTGAGAGTCCAACGACTGCGAGAACCTTCCACGATCCAGCTGACAGCAGGACAGATCGCTGACTCCCAAACCAAAGAAAGCCTTCGACGCCCCGAAACCTCCTTCGGCGGCGTCGCAGCGATCCTCATCTTCGTCGCCCGATGACGAAACGATGCAAGGCACAGAGTGCGTCTTGCTATCTCCGCTGCCGTAGAGGGCGACACCGTGGACGTCTTCGGTGTGTCTTCCGTCGTCAAGAAGCAAATCCGGCGCTGACTTAACGCCTGACAGGCGCAGCGGTTTGCAGTCATCCTCCGCCTCCAGATGACGACGTCGTCCGAGCGTCGCCGTCACCGCTTCGTAGCAAGATGAGGTGGGTGCTGCCTCTTCAGCACCATCTCCGGCCGTGCGTTCCAGCGCCTCCACGCCGTCGAAGTCGGCCGGAGATCCATCTCGAAAGCAAGATGGCGGCGATTCGGTGCTGCGGTGGGCGGTTGATGGCGCCGCTGCTGTGGCGTTCTCGTTGGGAAGATCGTGACCTGGAATAACGCTTCCGAGGCACGACTTCGATGTGGCATCACTGTCGCTGCCGACGACTTGCCGTCTCCAGAGGGGCGCCGCCGCAGCACCGCTTCCAGACGGCGTTGCTTGGTCGACCTCCAGAGACATTAGGTAAGCGTCGATCGCGTCGCTCCACGATGGAAACTCCGAGTCCGGCGGCGAATCTGAACCGGAAGCGTCGCTGTATCGTGGTGGCGTCTGTGGGTTCGTCGCCGAATTGGTATCCGTCGCCTCTTCGTTGTCGAAAAGGATAAGCAGGTCCGTGTCGCTACTCAATGACTTGTCCTGATGGCGCTGCAGGAGCGCCCTATAGGCGGCGTCGCCGTCGCCACTGACCAGTACGGACTTTAAGTAGGACAGCACGGCGGCGCTGTCCATCGACTTGAGGTCACTGGGCGCGAGCCTCAACGAGGACGGTGGCGACGCATCGCCGTCGAACGATTCGGTAAGCAACGTTTCCGAACAAACAACGGTCGATGACGTCACTGTGGCCATTGTGGTGTTCTCGGAAACGAGGGTGGTGGTCACCGTCCTTGAGCACGTTGAAACGATATTGCTTGTATTTTGAGAGTCCCATCCGTTTCCAAGATGCACCTCAGCTTGGTCGCTGGTCGGCTGGAGATCCGGCTCAGCCTCAGCGTCCAACCAACTGCCCTCACGCTCGCTGGGGTCCTCCAAGTGACCACCAGGGCTTTGACGCCTGGGACCCAATACGGAAAGTGGTGCCATTTCGACGGATTTGATGCTACCTGAAATTGCATGAAAATAAGGATAATTAGGGTTGGTTTTACAATTTAGCAAGAGATATCCTGCTCGTTGGGGTAGCCTCTAAATACTGCATTACATTACCTAGATGGCGCAGCTTGAGGGATGGATGGATGTTACTTCTATCAAAGGGAGGGCCTCAAATTAGGCCAATAAGCACGACCACTATGCGTATATCCTCTATAGGAACACATAGGCTATGGAGGGATCTACAGGAAGTCTCCCTTTGGTAGAACATCCATGGTGACGGTTACGCCTTTAGCAGTCTGGTTTTACCCTATAGGTAAAGGTAGCAAACTTTTGTTGCTTGGTTTGAATAGGATTATGTAGCTTATCTTTTGAGACAGGCCGCACCCTCCTCTGGGCACTACAGGTACCACACTACGCCTGCATTGTACCACTCTGCACTATAGTATGTGCACTGTATTTCACTGGCATTGCCCAAAATTACATTAATGGCTTGTGTAAATTGTTGATGCTGAACTAAAGTTTAACATCTCCTTTAAGACCGAACCGCCAGTATAGATAGGCTACCATAGTGAGAAAGATGAACCTGCAAGGTGCAGGTTTTCGTTTCTTCGCGCTAGATGGCGTTTTATATCAAATAAAGTCATATGCATGCTTCTGCAATGTAGTATGGAATTACCCAAGGTTTCCCAGGTTTTAAAAATGAATTGCTAGTTTAAAAACAACAACGATGACTTTTTAGCCAAAACGTGATGTACAATTGTGCGGGTGCATTCATTATATGAATTATGTACAATAATACATGGTTAGAATTAATCAATGTTGTGACTATTATGTTTGGGCGCGAAATAATTACACGTTGTTTTCCAAAATGATGAAGGAAAGTGTTGTGATAAATATAAATCATGTGCGGCAGAAAGTTTCTTTTTACATTGATGCAATATGATTTGAAACTATTTTAAATTTTTTTTTTCAATACGTACATAATGCTAATACCATTCATATACCATTCATTTCTTATGGAAATTTTCCATTCGGTTCTGCATGGTTGGCTGGAATGTTGGCTATTCTTCAAAAGGAACATGGAGATAATTAGAAGCCTTTGTAATTTTCGAAATAATTACATCGATTTAAACTTTGGATCTTGAAGTAGCGCCAAAGTTAACCAATGCAGTATTCAATTGTTATATATTGTTATGAGGGAAAGTGACAGACTGAGTAAATATCATTAAAAGTTCCCCTTTAAGCTGTCCATCAATGAAATAGGAATGAAAAAGAAAATAGGACATGTGAGGATTTCCAACAAACGAATTACAAGTTTAAATATTTATCCATTCATTTCTATGAATCAATAGCCACATGAAGCCGTCCATGCATGACGTAGCTCTGCATAATGTCCATTAAACTGGGTTTATCCTACTATTAGGTTCAAATGAAAAAGGTGAACCAATAACTATACGATTCAGTTACATTTCAACAAACAGAACACAATTATAACCTAAACTAACTGATCTGCACTAAATATATTGCAAAATACAAACTGAACTGACCCGTGGAGTCGCTGCTACTCTCCGCCTCCGTGTTTCTGTCGCTTCCATCGCTGGCGTCGTCGTCGTCTACGTCGTCGTTATCATCCATTTCGGCGTCGATGGGCGTCTCGTCGACGTAGATGACACTCTCGGCGCCGTCGGTGAAGTCATCGCCCCAGCACCAGACCCCAGAGCAGCTGTCGCTCTGCTCAGAGGCGGCGTCGCCTCGCAACTCGTCGCTCGTCTCCTCACGGATCGTCTCCAGCAAGCTGTAGCGTCGCAGCGAGTACGCGTAATCCAACATGGACTGCTGCTCCTGCTGAAGCATGAACTCGTGAAGCTCTTCGACGGAGAAGTCACTGCCGTACGTCGCGTATTCGCCGCTACCGTCCTCGTCATCGTCGTGTTCCCCGCAGCCGTACTCGTCGCTGTCGCCGTCGCCCTCATAGCCATCGACACTCAGGAGTCGCTCGTCGTCTTCGTCCTCGTCGCCGCGGATCGTCGACAAGGAGTCGAGCGGCGATTCGTCGTCTTCGTCGTCCACGTTGCAGGCGGCGTTGTCGTAGCACGCGTAGCGACCGTCGTGAACGAACGGATGCATGAACGACGACACTGCCGCCGCCGGCTCATCGTATTCCGTCGCGCTGCTGGACATTCTTGCGGTGCCACGTTTGTAGAAACACTTGTTGCGGTGACACCCTGTAGTGGGCGCGTCAACTTTGGGTCACCCTGTAAAGGTTGGGGGAGGCTATTATTTCGGTAGAAATTGATTAAACAATTATTTTCGACCACCCCGTAAAAAACAAAACATGACAAATTGTTTATAATCCTGTAGAGGAGCAATTATTTACGTGGGATCCTGTATAAGCAGACCCTGTAGCTGGTTAGCACCCTGTACAGATACGATTATTTGCGTGGCACCCTGTACTGCTCCGATTATTTCCGTGGCATCTTGTAAACTTAATTCCATAGAGAGGGGACAACCACTCAAAATTTCCTTTGTGACGTATAGGACACAATAACACACGCGCACTGAGAATCCGTGGTTCGAGTCAACCTGCTCCCAACATATTTTGTTGATTATTTATGGAAATATAAAGCCGCTGTCAAATGCGCTCCTGAACGAGCTTAGACCTGCTTTGGGTCATTTAAACCTATTCCCAAAACTCGAAAGATCCATGAACGTGTAGCACACTTAAAAAGTAGGGCGATATCCAAAAATTCGAGTATCGAGTCCACCTGCCAACAACTTTTTTTTTCAAATAAACTGTACACGTCGGAATTGTCGGTTTTAAACTGACACTTCACGAAACGTCCTCTGTCCAATCGGAGAGATTCCGGCCAGGGGAACCGTCCGCTGGATCCGGCATTGTGGTATAATTTCAGCACCTTGTTTCCTCCTGTTGCTGATCATTCATTCCTTCGGGCATCAGAAGCGCTTTGGCACACTCGCACGTAATAGGTATCCACAATTTTGGGTTTATCCCTCTTCCAAACTGAAGTCTGGTGGCCGATCCAGTTCATCCAGTTCTCTCGTGTACTTTATAAACTTTTTCTGGAGTTTTTAC
The DNA here is from genome assembly GCA_034696685.1 of Julus scandinavius. Classification (NCBI taxonomy): domain Eukaryota; kingdom Metazoa; phylum Arthropoda; class Diplopoda; order Julida; family Julidae; genus Julus; species Julus scandinavius. Next base: position 24,542 of record JAQGAE010001079.1, read on the forward strand.
GGGAGTTTCAGGTAGCGCGGTTGCCGCGGTCAACTCGGTTCCACACCGCTTTTGTGACTGGGAAGGTATGAAACGAGAAAGAATGTCAGCCGAAATTTTGCGTGTTTTTTTTTATTTTTTGTTGTTGTGCGTCCCGGTTGTGGTCCTGCCCCCTCAACCGGACCCCCATTGCAATCTCTCCTCTCCATCACGTTGAATGCCATTGTTGGCGGCCCTCCGCCAATCGGCGTCCGACTCGCCTTCGTGATTCATGCCTACCTGTAAGAGGGTCGCTCCGAAATAAAAGTGGAAATACCTGTTTGCCCCTCGGTCGCTCCCCCCTCTCCCCCTACCTCCTCGTTGCCCCCCCCCCCCCCTGATTCGTCGACCGCCACCTGGCGACTCGCCGGTCAATCGCCATTGTTGACGGCGCAGGAAATTCATTGAATGGGCACGGATGAACTGCTCTGTGCCGCTCCCAGAAACGGTTTGTTTATTGGATCGGTACAGTAAAAGTATGGGACGTCCATAAAGTCTGAGGTCAATGGGCACGCTAGGCGCAGTGACCTACCTTGGCATATGGCCACCTTTGAAATCTTTTTATAATTGTTTAGATGACGCGGCGAACCATCTGTAGATCAAGTGCTTGTGCCAATTTGCCTATTGTTAGTCAACAATTATTGACTTTTTATGTCTATATTGAAATTAATAATTCACACGACTTGCTTTAACCTTAGTTTCTATATTTGACTATAATACTTTACATTACATTGACTATAATGTATAATTGTTTTTTGGACTTAGGTTGTGGGGTAAATGTGGATACATTTTGTAAACTGCATGCTTGGAATAGATATATAAGTGCAAAATAAGATAACTGTTTATTCGCTGTTGATAGTAAAATAATATGGACGACGCAAGTTGGCGAATTTGTAATTCATGGTTCGAAAATGCGTCCTTAAAAAAATATTGGGAATTTTTTAGATGTGTCATTTCATCGAAACAATAGGGACATGGTATGTTTTTGTCCCGATTTCCTCTACTAACTAGACAATAAGGCTAAGCCTATTTGTATGCTTTGTAGTTTCCCAAAGCTACGATTCGCGAATTATGACATTTGAAAATCTCAATTTTATACTAATTCAAATTTTCAATATACAATTTTTCCGAAATCGGGAAATCTGAACAACCATCCAGGATCAGAGGAATGAGTTGTAAATAAAAATGTGCCCTATTTAATACGGTTTCCATGGCAGCCCTGAGATGCTGACCCTTATAACTCGTTCATCGATCGTTCTATAAATCACGTGACTTTGCCGTTTTTATCATCTGCATCACAGGGTTATCATGGTAACCATTTTATCCCTAGGAAACACCCTTATGGTACACAAAAATAAGAATGAAATTCTATCTTTGTTGCCTTTTACACTTCGAAGGAAAAATGCAGGAAAAATGTTATTGACCTCCCCTATTCCCAAACTTTGTGAATCATCCCCCTGGTGCTGCAGTTTAGTGCGTGCTACGTCGAAAACCTGAGTAATTTTTATATTTTGACAGGTGTTCTTAGGCAGAGGGGGCCAGAAAGTCGCTTGCAGAG
>JAQGAE010001080.1:0-26110 GCA_034696685.1 Julus scandinavius
TAGAAACAGTTTCTATTCCTTTTATGTTTCCTTATGCATGTCAAAGTCGTCTGCTAGTGACGTCAAAATAACATAGCTTAAATAACATAAGAAAAACATCATAAGCAGACGACTTCGACATGCATAAGGAAACATAAAAGGAATAGAAAAAACTGTATATATTCTTTTATGTTGCCTTATGTTTCCTTATGCGTGTCGAAGTCGTCTGCTAGTGACGTCAAAATAGCATAGCATAACATAACATAACATAAGAAAAACGTTCAAATGTGTAGGGGCCTTAAAAGAAAGCGGCCATGTTGGAAGCGTCATGCAAAGTGTTCAACCGCCACTAGAGGACGTTGAACCAGAATAAGGCTAGTCGCTATTATAATTGATATTGCAAATTTAAACTGAACAATGTCAAATGTGTACATTTTACAAATTTCTAAACTAGATGAAGGATCAGGACACAAGGGCATTTTTCGTTCAGTTTTTACAGGTTGGCAGTCACCGTGTTGTTGTAAATGTAAAAAGGAACTGCTGCCACTATTAGACATACACTCAACGTTGTCTCCAAATCTACAGAACTTAATTGCCATCGTCATATGCGATGCATATATAGTATGTGTTCGGTTGTTGGCATATTGGGTGCAATATTTGTTCTGCTTGACGAGCATGCCTAATTGCACATCAAAAAATAGTGAAATACGAATCCTGCTCATCATTAATCAAGTTAGAAAAACAGATCTTTGGTTAATTCATTTGAATAAACCCGAGATGACAAAAAAATATATATGTATAAAATGCGATTTCTCTTCCATCTTCATTTTGCTCTTTACTTACGGGAGATATCGAGTCAATTGCATTCGTGAATGCTTTTAGATTTAAGCTATTACTAAACGCAGGGCGGGGGGGATATTGTAATGGGGTTAGGCTTAATGCATTCGGTAATGTGTTCAAGGGCTCCTCCTGCACCACATATCTTTCAAAGAAAAGGAGGAATATCGATTTGACGAGTATTTCTAAGAGTTTCCCAGCTAACGACATGCATGCGAGTCATTATGCAAGAAGAAGAGGCGTTAATGCAAGAAATGCATTTCAAATGTAATATGCAATGGCCGTGCTTTTTACAAGTCAACACACGAATGGAAAAAAATAAAATAATAGTAAACTGCTGTTAATTTATAGTATATTGTCACTGCATCGTGCAATGTTACAGACGTACATATAATCATGTAATTTCTATTTTATTTTTTGGATGTAGTTTCTAGGATGTAGGTCAGCCTTCTGATGGCGATGTCATTTCTTGCATTGCTTTGGTAATTCCACTTTCGTTTTGTAAGGGCTTAAAGTTTTAATTTAAACAAATGGAAGTTAGGATTTTCATCCTCAAACTATCTAAACCATATCACAGTTTATAGCAATTTTTAGCAATTTTCTTGACTACAAAAGTGTCCAAAGAAATTAGTTTGGAATATATATATAGCTTGCAAAAAATTTAAAGTATTAAGTATAAAAAATTGTTCGTATAATTTACCAACATCTTCCACTTTTCTAGAATAGAAAGGCCTTCAAATGTTTTACAAAAGTAATTTTCAACTTTTCTAGACTAATGGTATTTAAATTTTATAGAAAGGCGGTAATCCAATCTTCCACATTAGGGGTTTTTAAATTTTATAAAATATGTGCACATGTAGTATTCAAATTTTAAAGAATGACAGTAATCATATTTTCTACATTGGGTAACTCATAAAATTTGATATAATATGAATTATACAATTTTTTTGCAATTGGGGCTTGTAGTAATAGGGAATATTGTAATTCTGTGCATTTTGAGAATCTAAAAAACATTCTTATTTTTCATATTTCAACTTTTTTTTTTTTTTTTTTCAAAATGTAACATTTCTTACGCCAGAAAAGAGTCATATTTAATACTTTGCATAAGTATAAAAGTGTGACATAAATTATGTGGGAATGTGCAAAATGCAAAGACAATTTTTTAAAGATTGATAATCAAAGATTCGCATTGTGCAAAGTTAATGCTAAAGATACGTCAAGGATAACTTATTTTGTATCATTGTGCATAAAGGTCGCTTATAATGCATTTCATCATTTTAGTTTTATTGATTATATTTATAGAAACGTGTAAAATGCACAATCCATACTGACACGTTGTAGATTGTTTGGCTACACAAGTGTTTGGTCGTAACGATCTTGGAATCCTGCGTGTCCATGTAATACAAAAGTATTGGTGATGTAATAAAGTAATTTGGAAGCCAACCATGAGCACTGTATTCACTCTGCTTATTTATGGAGCATTTATGGTGACAGGCTTTGATATCAATTAATTGCCCAATAAAACGTCCCATTGCTACTGCTTGCAACCCGCTTAGCTTGTTCAGTGCACCTACAGTGGTATTCGAGAAGGGAAATACAGTTCAGGTACATGTAAATATTGATATTTTTATCGTAAAATGTGTTTACATTTCATTCAAATAAGTTTTGGTTGTCATGTGTTGTGAATGTTACAGTGTATTCAATTTTGATGTGCACAAATCTTGTTTGGAGATGTACTTGATATGGTCATACATACATTATATGGATGAAAAATGTTCATAATTGTCAAATTTCTAATATGTATACGGTTGTTGCCTATATTTGTGCGAAATTGGATTTACTTTGATTAAAAAAACAAAAAAGTCACGAATTCATGAAAAAGTGTCCTATTGGACATGTGCATGCAAAATAGAACCATTTTTTCTGGTAAGCACATTATGTAACATTTTTAAGCTAGATGAGTTACAGCTGAAAATCCAATACATAAAATAAGTTTTCAAAAAGGGACACACAGTTCTAGAAAAGGGAAAAAGCATAAAGCGTGACCTTTTGTTGATTCTCAATAAAACGCGCAAAATTATGCCGTATATACGTGGCGTATAAATAAAACACATAAAATTCAAATTGGTTTTCTGGGTCCGTAGAATTTATTTCGAATAAAATGAACGATGTAGATGTCATGAATTGCAGAATTGGAGACTGATTTTATTTTTGCTCCAATAGGAATCATCATAACATGTACGTTTGAACGCATTCGTAGACACATGTATTCGGAATATATTTGTGCTCAGACGTTATTTTTAGGTTTTTTTTCTTCTTCTTGTTATTTGATTATCGAAGGAGAGGATAGCTATGACTGGTCAGTAAGTCTCCCTGTTATCGATCTGAATTTTGTCAAGGAAAAAAAAGGCACGTCAAAAATGCACTGGTTGACCATAATTCCTGTAAATTTCTCTCTAGGCAAGGCCTTGCTATCATCTATCTGTGCAATATTCAAGAGCAAATCTATGAGGGATGGTAATGGGGTTGGGTGTCAAATAAACAAGATGGAGAATGAAGTCGACATTATTTTTGGCCATTTTCATGTCCGTGACTATCTCTTCTTTCGTCCGACTCCATAAATTAAGGACATAACGCGCATGCATATAGCCCTTTTATGGGATTGTACTGATTATAACGGCTTTTCAGAAGAGTGGCTTAAAGGTGGCAGAATTCGGAAAATCAATCAAAAAATGGAGAGATGCCAAGCAAAAGTTGAACATTATCTTGTTTATATGCCTCCTGATGGCAGCTGATTTCAATCGATCTGGAACTTGGATGAATGGCCTTGCTGAAGTCATGAAAACTCCATTAACTGAACCATTTTAAAAAGTAATAAACTAGCCATAAAAAAATATATCGCCACCAAACTTGCTTAGCTTTCAGCACTATTTTATATATAAGAATTCCGTAAGATGCGGCCAAGAATTCTTTGCATCTGCGAGGATATTAAAAATGTCGACAACAAAATTCATGATGAGATTTTAATTGGTGATCAGATTAACGTGCTTCTAGCTTCATGTGATGAATGACTTTGCTTTGTAGGGTTTTTTGTGTTCAACTACTAATCTCCATATAGGCATTAGCGCTTTTTTCAAAATGTTAATTATGAACTAAAAATCATGAAAAAATACCAATCAAATTGGTATAAATCCATTCCAAATTGGTTTTCCCCTAAGCTGAAATCCGTTCCGTGACTACGACTATTCAACATAATGGCAAGGGCATTATTATTTTTATAATCTTATAAAATTCTAGGGAAATGTCTTGGAAAAGTAGAAACTTCGTTTAGCGCATGCGCTGATGAAAAAAATGGGTGAAAAACAAGTCTTTATTTTCAAAAAAAAGTACCGATAAGAAAATTTATTAGCTAGCATAGTTTGAAAACATAGAAAAAAACTATCCGAACTGCTTTTCCTGAGTTAATATTTTATTGTCATGGTTTGAACCGAATGCAAATACTGTATAATCACTATTTTCACGACTAGATGAGATGATTCTTCTTGTATACTGTACTATGTACAAGTGCCTGCAGAAATTGTGTTAGGTACCTATGTGAACATAAGATTCAATTCCTTAGGAGAAATCTGTACTTAAACACATTAAATATTAATGAAGTGCTCTCTATCGCATTTCGGAGCAGACCTAAGGGCTTTCTGGAATTAATCCGCCATATTACAATTATGCAATGCATTGTCCAGAAAGGCGACATAAAATGACAATTAGTTGTCCTACAAAGAATTGAATGTGCAACATGAAAGCAGGAGAGGGAAAAGAGTAAAACAGAAATGATTAGAAAAATAGAAAGGCCAGAAAAATGGATGCTCATGAGGTCACTATACTCTTGGAGTCTCTAGGGACAACCAATAAAACGTATTGTTCTTCACCATAAAAAGGCCGATGTGTCATTTACGACTCGACAAAAGGAGTAAATTTCTGAGCAACACGCATGAGCATTCAATTTCATTTTATATTACTAGATATTTACCTCTTTCTATTAAAGTCACAACGCAATGGAAGAATCCATAATATAAACACAAAAATGTAACATTTGTAATTAAAGCAACAATTAACATGCAAAAGAAGATGATAAAAAATAATTAAAATTCTATTAATTAAAATCGATATTCTCTCTTGTAACCCTCGTGGCAGTGATTTCAGGGGTAATTTTCGCTCAAATTTGTAGAGGAATTTATTATCTTGTAAATAGATGAGAATTTAACAGTCGATTATGAAATAATAGCATGGGTTTCCAAATTCACCTAATATGATAATCCTCGTGATAGTGATTTTAAGGGGATTTTCGTTCAAATTTGTAAAATTATTGTCTTGCAAAATGATGAAAATTTAACAGTCGATTAAGTAATTGTTTATGGTAAAACTTACCAAAACTCACTTTAGTTTAATAGCGAGGGGTTTAACTGAAAGGACCAGGCTGTCCCTTATTGGAACACATCTTATGTGAATAATCTAATCTTATTTGAAAGAAAACATTTTTATAGCCAATGGTTTACAAAAACTTTAAGACTGATTACATACTGTACATTCAAAAAGAGTTGTGCTATGTTGCACTTCATAGTCCTAGTCAGGTTAAGGTGATTCTTAACGCTCCATTTTATTCGAATAGTCCCACTGCAAACTGCAGTTTTTCACGGATCATTTTGTGTCAATGAGTTTCTTGGAAATCACAAAATCCATCATTCATATTTTAAGCATGCCAAATCCATCTCAGACAATATTATTTGAAGTAAAAAAAAGCGTTTGCCAGTAAGTATTGCTTGCCATGCGGAAACGCGGGGTACATTTGGATTTAGCATTCTTAAAAGACTGAATTTATGGATGTGGAACACGGCTGAAAAGCGCCTTTTTCAATGCTGTACTTGGGCGGCACACAAATGTGTGTTTCGTGATAACCGTTGTTAATGGATTGGTATATCTTGCTCTGCAACAACACAGGCATTTTCTCTTTTCAATTTATAAGTTTACACATTCAATGTTTTTCGAATTCTTAATTTTAAACTGCAACTTCGTAAATGTTAATTCATTCCACATAAGGTGAATTCCAAATTTTATAATTTCAGAAAACCTCCATCTCTTTAAAATAACTTCTGGCCATTGAAATTTTGGATTTTTATTCAGTGTGCCGACATAATTATAGGCAATAGAATAATTGTAATATTTTACGAAAATTATAGGAATGTTCTGCACCCAAACCAACGTTTTTGAGACACTAAAAACGTACAAAAAACGTACATAGAAGCTGCTGTACACATACCTAAACATTTTAGCAAAAGATACAGAATTTGTTTGAAAATGTTTCGAGCACATTACTTGAAATTATTATTTTTATTAAATTTTGATATTAAAAAACCTTTTTAATTTGAACTCTAGAAAATTAACCAAGGTGGAACAAATAATTAGTACAAACACAAAAATTCTAGTACATGCGAGTATTTAAAAAAATGTGGTTAACAACTTTATTAACAACTATATAATTACAACTTTATTAGTGTGCTTTACAAAAAAAAGTTTACCAATAAAAATAGGAACCATGCAAGTTAATATCAGTGGATTTAGGTAACCTTGAATAATAAAGCTGCTCTTATATTTTCAAAAACTAATAAAAAAAAGCTTTTTTTAACCTTTCAATGGCTTCTTTTTGATAGCATACAAATGTTGTATTGAGCAGCTTAAACACCATGGTAAAGTATAATAAAAACTTCCTTAGAATGCACGTTTGGAAAGAGGAACAGCTGACACATCCATTTTTGTTGGATTTCGTGCACTTATGTGGTTACAATCTCATAAAATATTGCAGCATACCCTCTATCTTAATTCATTTATTACGTCCCTATTAATAATTAATATATGATAATGTGGCTGCTTTACTGATGCCACGATTCGGCCTTTGCATGCTTAAACAATAAGCCTACAATAAAATTTGAAATTGTGATTATTCTCCATACGTTTGACACGTTTCGTTTAGTGGCAAAAACCACAGAAACTGTTTGAAAATGTTTCGAACACTTTACTTGAAATTATTATTTTTATTTAATTTGGATTATAATAAAAAAAACTTTAACATATTTGACATTTGACACATATGACATTTAATGTTAGATACAATGTGTGACGTTTTATGTCCATTTATGGACGAAAACAGTCTTACGACACTCGGATGTCATATCGTAATTAAATGGGCATATGCTCTGGTATATGGTCATATTGTGTATATATGGACTATGGATTATCTTCAATTATAGACAAAAGTGAAATATATGGCTACTTATGTCAATATAAAATGTACACGTTTGTCCAGTTTCTGATATATCTATAAATGTGCCAAATAAAAATTTTACACTAAATGTGTTTTTCCTAAAAAAGAATCTACAACGTTTTGAGCCATTAAATTAAGCTGCCATACATTGTATTTCACTGGTCAACGCTCAATACATGTACTTTTTACTACTACATGTACTCTTTAAGAGAAAACATTGGTAAAAACAATAGCTGAACTGATTGCCGGATTATTTTGGTATAACGTACCGTTTAATTGGCGTGAACTAAGTAATCCACGAGTGTGCTTGGAATTTCAAGTAAACAGGTAGTGAACCAATTCCAGAAAAGTGACATTAACGATTAAACCTTCTCACTGTTTTCGATCAATCTTCACATTACCCAGCTGTTGCATTATTTCCGAGAGGATTAGTGAGGGGTTTGTTCAATTTATCGGGGAATTAACAAGTGGAATTGGAGTTCCATGCCATGGAATAAATCATTGTTTGCTCTTACTTTTTTTTGTCAGACAAAATAATGGCTTTTTTGCCAATTAATGTAACTCATTTTATGAAAATTGACGATTCAAACTAATTTTATTGAACCTGTAATACGAAAAGCCCACTAAATCTGTTTATATTGCCAATAATAGATTAATTGAAAGATACGTTTGTTTCAAACTTGCATCAGCAGAAAATGATATATGGAACATACATGGGAAAATTTATATATTGTCATACATGAAATTGGGCATACTTTTACTGTATAATTCAATATGCAATTGTATGACCATGTTTAACCCTATATCCGTAATTATGTTCATACATGTATATGTATATATACAGGGTGGGCCAATAAAAAGTAAGCCAACCTTATAAAATCATAAAATGATTATTTGCTAATGGAATTTATTGAAAATTTGTGCATGTGTACTTAAATAGGATACAACAAAAATTCCCAATTTCAATTTGTGTTCAAAGTTAGCACCTTTCTCCGGAGACAGTTTCAAAAATCGCCTAGCACTGTAATTTTTCGTTTTAAGCAACAAACCTATCGCGGTTCTTTCTTCTTTAGTGAACGCCATTTTTCGAATGATTACGTCATTAAAAAAGAACGTGAACGAAGGCAATTTGAAAGTAAAGAGAAAAACAATATTTGTACAAATTTTTATTAAATTTCATTAACAAATAACCTTTTTATGATTTTTATAAAGTTGGCCTACTTTTTATTGGCCCACCCTGTATATTGATTTGTGCACTTATCAATTTTGTATTTCAATTCAAATACTTTGAACAATCTAAGTCCATGTGTTCTTCCATACAGGGTTATAAATTCGACATATATGGTCAACAATGTTTTCAGGCAAATAGTATATTTCCATTAGTACAGGTATATGCTACCTAATATCACATATATATATAGCCCCATATCATTTTTCCACCCGGCAATGCTTTTTGTGCTCGTTAAATGACATTTTTCAAGCTATGTGTTTCTTAGTTTATTTTACGGTCACGTAATTTTCTACAAAACGTGACATGACTTAACAAGCTGTTACAACGTTCGGTTCATCAACTAAGTTTTTCATGTTTGTTTGTTTGTTTTTCAGATGGAAAAACTCGTTCGCGAAATGCAGCATCCAGAAACGGGAGTCCCAGTGCGGTCCCAAAAGACCTTTCTCACCTCTTTGCCCTGTGTTTTTATGGGTAAGTGCAATCATTTTCATTTGTTTTAATTAGGCTCATAACTTTGAAAGTTTTTCGCCCTTGCAAAACGGGATTCTAAGTATTTTTGCCATCGTACCCTCTGGGGACCTCGCCCTTGCTAATTTCGTCATATAATAAAAGGCAATAAACGTACTTTTATGTTGACTATGCAATATTTAACACAATTTCCTTCGCACTGGAAAGTGCAGACCAGTTTTCCTGAAGATAACCAATGACATAAAGCATGTCCACGTTGAGTTATCCGTCTTCTATAAAAGACCGGAGTCAGCATTTAATATTTCCTGATTACACCAAAAGGCCAGCAGCCAGAAAAAAAAACTTTCATTTTGGCATCAGGGACACATATATACATATCGGACGGAATATGTTTTTTTTTATTCCTTCCATTTATTTTCCACCATTTCCGGATAGAGCACGAACACTTCTCCACAATTTACAATAACCGCTTTTGTAACAAGAAAAAGATAAAAAATACTGCGATGTATTACTTGGTCATTGAGATTATTTTTACCACAGATATGACTCTCACATAAAGCATTTCATTACACTTTCCGCGTTATTCTTCGCGTTCGGAAAGATAGAATTATGATAGAATGGAATACTTTATGCCGGATGAAAATACGTCATTGGACATGTTATGGATGTATAGTGTACATGCCAAATATATATGTAATTTTTGGTCTATAAAACATCATAAACTGTATGCAAATATATGACCAATTCTGACCAACGATTCTGGCCATATTCAAACTTTTAAAAATAAGTCATGTCAAAATTTTCTTTCATATATGGAAAATGACGCAAAATTGAAATCTGTAGGCATAATCAGCCACATGTTGCCCATAATAATCGTATATTGCATTATACTGTATTCCTTACGCTGTAGTTTAACATCATTATATGTACCATAATGTAACATACGTATTAACTGCTATTAATATTTTATTTCCTGATAGGATATGACCTTATCGAGTGGTTAATGGAGAGGTTAACATTAGAAGACTCTGGTAAGACATTAGTCTTATACTTAATAAGATGTCATAGATGATTTGAATCCGATTGAAAAAAGATATAAATGTTTAATGAATTCAATCTTTGCTTTTTCAGCTGAAGCAATACACTTAGCCAATCTCTTATGTCAATACGGTTATTTCTTCCCAGTGCCTGACTCCAAAAATCTAGTAGTCAAAGATGACGGATCGTATTATAGATTTCAGGTAAGCTTTAAATCACTTATCTTACTTTGTAGCGTGTAATACGAATTGGGTGAAAATTGCACAATTTCTTAGAAACCACCGTCAACTTTGTGTACAATAAGTAAGCAGTAAATTCAGATATTGATTGAAATTATACATCTGATTTTAAACTCATTATTAAAATGTGACTGCTCATATGCAAGCGAGGAGGCTAAAATATGAAATCATCATAAAACGTAAAAAATCACAAAGTTTTGACTTACAAAATACCGAATCAAATGAAAGTGTTCCAAGACCACCAACAGTAGTTACCAACATGATTAAGGCATTTGTCGCACTCAAATATCGGCATATTTACATTTATATAGATCATTTAGGGCCGGTTGCACCAACAGAGGTTAAGAATATTCAAGGGTTAACCTAGCTAGTAGGTAGGGTTAACCTCGGTTTATTATATTCTAGATCCTTTTCCGTCCGCCATTTTATTTTCTGTAGGTTAAACATGGGTGACATAACCCTGGGTACATTTATCAAGGGTTATTTGGTGCAACACAAACAGCTAACCTGGAGGTTAAACTCGAGTTATATTTTAACCCAAGGTTAGTAAACTATAGATTTTAACCTATGTTGGTACAACGGGCCCTTATATATGAAAATGCCTTAAACAGTTGCATTTTCTATGGTTTAGACCCACTTTGACGACTCCCGTTCCACTCCGTTATACAACAATTAGACGATAATTAATTTTAATTTTATTATAACCTAGGTTTTGGCTAACCTGTCCTAACCTAACCTAAATGGTCGAGCAAAACGCCTTAAAGATATAACATTTTACAACTTTTCTAACGTGATAATTGCACGCTTTTCATTTTTTTTTTTTTTTTTTTTTTTTAAATAAGTATTTTTAATATCTGTCGTAAAAATCGTACTTTGAAGATTAAGTGCCCCATAAATCGAGCACAAACAGGCCTCAAGTTTTATCACTGAGTGTCTTTGACTAATATGCTCAAAATTGTGTTCTCCAAAGGGCGATAGACGCCATTACACAGCTTAGGAATATTTAAACAGAGGCCACTTTAACCATAAACTATATAAAATTTGACGGTGTACCGAAGCATCTACTTTGAATATAGCTCCATAGCAAACATTAAACCGTCAGCTGATGCCCTAAAACATTCCCACTCTACGAACATAATCGATAACTAGGCCTAAACGTAAAGCAGATCCGTTCAAATGGCTAATGATAACTATAGACTTCCGAACATGTGTTTCAATTTTATAGATAGAATAAATTGTGTATTGAAGGAGATGTAAATTTTTTTATTTGTTTGGGCTTGAACCTGTATCTCTATCAGACATTGATAAACGATACAAGAGAGTAGTTGAAAATATTTGCGAGTGTAGAGATAAACTCTATATCGTTTCACCATAATTCAATAAACCCTGACAAATATCTAGGCTTGAAGCTTTAAAGGGAGATTGCTTACAAGACCTAACACTAGAATTTGTGGAATATTTCTATCCAGTCGTCTACCTTATCAGCTGCACTTTTAGAAAATGTACCATTACTGTAAATTGCCTTGTGTCAGACCCTAGTGACGTTCAAACATGTAAATGCACACATACATTTGCTGATAAGCCTTCGGAAGAATAAATTCACATGAATTGAGTTTGGACTGGAACGGATGTCCGCTATATTTGGGTCAATCATGGCGAGTTCAATTTGTGGTACAAGGTTGAACAATGTACATCTATTTGTGTAAAATAAAATCTAATTTAAAATAATGCCAAATTAACTTATTCAGTTCCATTCTTGATCGACTTTGTGTTTAAAAGTCCAACATTCCATAATACGTTTAAAATTGATAGACAAATTGGATAAATTCACGAAAATTCAGAAAACGTAGATTACTACCAAATATCTTGATCTAAATATAAAAATAATCCATATTTCTCCAACAATATTTTATATCCTAACCAGGATTAAGTTAACCTTACATGGGACCTAAATTGTGGTTGTTGTAGAATTCTGACTACTTATATATCCTGTATTCTACATATTCATGCGTAAACCATACATAGATTCTACACACATTCTGTAAACCATACAGATTCTAAAAACATACTGTAAACTACATATTAATTCTACAGAGATGCTGTAAACTACACATAGATTCTACAGACATACTGTATTTAAACCATACACAGATTCTAAAAATATACTGTAAACCATACATAGATTCTACAGACAAACTGTATGTAAACCATATACAGATTCTAAAAACATACTATAAACAATACATAGATTCTACGGACATGCTGTAAACCATACACAGGTTCTAAAAACATACTGTAAACCATACATAGGTTCTACAGACAAACTGTATGTAAACCATATACAGATTCTAAAAACATACTATAAACAATACATAGATTCTACGGACATGCTGTAAACCATACATAGATTCTACGGACATACTGTAAACCATACATAGAGTCTACAAACATACGGTAAATCATACATAGATTCTACAAACATACTGTAAACCACCTATAGATTTTACAGACATACTGTAAACCATACATAGATTCTACAGACATACTGTAAACCATACATAGATTCTAACATCGTTGTCAAAACGATGTCAATGGCGTTACTTGATCAATTTTAGGGCCTTTATTTACTGAACCTAAGTTTTAAATTTGTATGCAATAAACTAAACAAAATTATCTTTTATTTGCATTAAAAAAGGGGATATGTTTGCTCAGGAATTAAAAGTTGCCCCTACAATGGGCAATCACTGCAAGCGCATCCTATATGCTGATAAGCCTCATTTCAGGGGGCTTTGAACCCTATGCCAGAATAATACCACGTTGTATTTTTGTATATAATCGGTCGTGTTTTCTCATCACCCATTAACGAATTCAAATTAAATACTATGGATCACAATTGTTGCCATCGTTACCTAAAGCATAGTTCCTTTGATTTTCACTAAGAACTAATTTGTCCATCAATTAAGCTCATTGAGAAGGATAGTGGGATTCACGGACATATGCTAAATAAACAAATTTTGTTTTATTGCTTGGCTACAGAATAGAACATAACAGAAGCTTCTAATTGTCTGTGAGAATAGTAATTAATCTAATGTAGAAGCTTAGGATTTATAAAAGCTACTAAGTTACTTCTTCGTAATTACTTACTCGCCACTAAAAGACGAAAACAGAGAAAAATATGATAATTTTTAATATGCTTATAAATACTAAAAATAGACTCATCCGCCTCCATTTATAGCCTCTATTAGCTTAATCAACATCTATCTAAGTCTAGACTTAGTTGAATAGTGCTAATGTTTAGCACAAACAAATGTTACTTAAAGTTATCTAGAATTTCGTACTTTATGACTGAAATAAATAATAACTACCCAGACAACAATAACATAAAAAGCTAAATAAATATACACAAAGCTTATTTCTAAAATACTCTTCAATGTGTTTAGTAAATGACCTTACATCTTAAACAGAACACTACAAAATGTTAAAATATGTAGTATGTGTAATAGTTTAAATGGACATAGATTTTGAAAATTAACCATTTAATCCATAACATTTAAGCAAATGTTGTATAGTGAAATATTAAAAAATGCAGTAAAGTTTCTATCACTGAGTTTCGTACCCCTAAAAATTTGAGAGAAAATTATAAATTTGCTCATTAACTTAGATTGAAATCGACTTTACGCATCATTATCATTAACTTCAGGCCTTGTAATGATTTCATTTTTACCACCGTGTGGCTATTCCCAAAACGCAAAAGCTGCTACGAAGCCTTTCAGCTAAAATTATGGCTCCATAATAATTAAATATTAAATTTATGAATAAAAGTAGTGAAAGGGTTAGCTATTCGTGCGTCATCGTCTCGTCTTGCATCTAATTCAATTATCGTTCAACCGTTTCATATTGATTTGTGTACTAACTACTCGTTAGAAATCAGCAGATTTAAAGCTTCTAAAAATAAACAATTTCTAAACAAGATTTCTCTATAAGAGGCAATTCGCCCCCAAACTTGTATATTGAAATATTTTCTTATAACTTAAGTAATATGCATCAATTAAACTATAGATAATTTCATATTTCAGACTCCTTATTTTTGGCCAACTCAAAATAATAATCCCGACAGCACCGAATATGGTAAGTGTTAAATTTTGTTTATTTTCAAATGAAATGAATGTATCATATTAATAATTTTAGTATTTCACATAGCCATATACTTAGTTAAGAGGTCATTGAGAAACAAGCAAAAACACGGTTTGGAAGATTATGAGCAAGTAAGGAACATTAAACAAATATATTGTTATTTCAATATGAAGTAAGTCATGATTCAAATAATTATTTATTAAATGTTATAGGATACTTTAAATAAGTTGAAAAAAGTACTTTCGCACAAATGGGAGTTCATCACAATGCAAGCGGAAGAACAACTAAAGTATGTTTGCTAAAATATTGTTTCAACAAATATTATTAAATTTTCATCTATTAGGTCGCCAGTTAGCCAAAACAATGAAGTTCTGAAGAAGAAAAAATATGCTGCCATCTGTTTCCTATAATCAAAAATTAAAATATTTTAGCTTGAGGTGGATCCCTTAAAATTCATATCACATAAACAAGGAAACATTTCCAAAGTGAAATAGTTGGCTTGTCGTGCTCGAAAACAAAATCCATATTTGGTCGTTTTGGGTGCAATGTCCCAGGTCAATGACAGGGTTGAATTGCGTTGACAACTGCGGCTGCATCAGGATATATAGCTGCAAATGGGCGTACTATCTCATTAGAAAGACTCAGTACCAAATGGTAGAAGAGATTGTGATCCATGATTGTCAGGGGATTTCCTATGAACAATTAGACATCACCGCTAATCGCAGAGATTACGAAGGCAATCTTTTTAGAAAATGTTACACATCGTCAGAAGCCTCGCAGTTCGTTGCAGTATCAATACACTGGCTTTGTTGGATCTAATTTCAATTAATCCATGCAAGCAACATTTCCCTAACATCACAAACAACGTTTAATTGTCAGCAAATCGTGTGATATGGTATCTTACAGTTGTTTACAGAGCATCATTCCAGTCTGGAATTCAATCGACAAAATAACATTTCATCCTAACTGAAATCCGGTTTGGATAAAATGGATGGAAATTGCAAATGCGCATGCGCAACTAATTGGCTAATATTTAAGACCTCTCGATTCGAGGTCTCGAATAGGCATAGCACACTTGGATACATTCTCACTCCAAATCGGTTTTCAGCTTTGATGAAATCCATTTCGTGACCACAGCTATTGGCGTGTGATGAACATGTGCGTTGCAAGATGATGAATATACAGTGGAATTATTCTTTCCATACATAAAACCATACCATGTTTAAAAAAATATTAAAAAAATTGGACGAGGAACGCATTATTTGGATTTACATTGATTGCAATGAGAAAAATTGATTCGAATTACGAACTTTTCCATTTACGAACAAGGTCATGGAACGGATTCAGTTCGTAAATCGAAGTTTAACTGTAGTGTAAAGCCGGGTCTCCACCAAGATGTACATGTACGTATATACATGTATTTAGAAACATATGCAAAAACGTTTGCCCTCCGGGTTTGTTTCAGCCGCCATTTTGTAAATACATGTAGATGTCAAAATTTTACACCTATTAAATGTCTTTAATAGCTGTACAATTTTGATATTTACATATATTTACAAAATGGCGGCATATGTTTGTAAAAAACGTGTATATACGTACATGTACGTCTTGGTGGAGAGCCGGCTTTAGGCCAAGTTTGGAAACTCGTGTTTCTACAATTAAGAATATTACATGTTAACTATATGAATACTAAAGTATATACTACGATTTCCGGTTAGTTGGGTTAAAGGGGACATACGAATATTTGGGGGAAGGGGAATTTATTTATTGGGCCAGAACATGTTATACCTGGCATGCCCCAATTAACAGGAATCCATTGTACTTATAAGCATCAATAAAAAATATAACCCAAGTTAACGTTAAACAAACGTCATGTTACGTCTGCTGAACACGTGTTTTTCAGTGTCCCTCTAGAATATCTGCCCAATTAACTTTATTAATTACCAATACGAGCATTAATCCAATCCGAATGCTAATTGATTGAATCATCGTGCAGGTTGGCCAAGGAAAGGAAGAAATTAGATAAAATAGTGGTGGACAGTCAGGAACGTGCATACTGGAGAGTTCATTGGACGCCGGTACGTTGGCTTGACATCACTGTGATTACATTAGGATCAATAATGGTGCTAAATGAATTATTGGAATGCATCATTGGCTCATGTTTTGCCGTTTGTTGGCCTCATTTCAGCCCGGCTGTTTGTCCAGCTTAGAGACTTGTCCTGTGCCTTTAAGACAAAATAATTCCAAAAAACGAAAGACGAGCAGAGACGACTTTGCTCTTGAAGTAGGACTTTTTTAAAAATTACTTTAAGACAATCGTTTGATTATCATATTTTAAAAACTAAAATAAATTTCTAGATTACTCAATTAAAAGAAGCATTATCTCGAACACGTTTAAAAGTTTCGCAAGCTGTTGAAAGGTATGCCAAAAAATAAAATACATGAATATGATTTGAATTTCGTCGATTTCAAGCACTATTAAGCCAATGCCATGTTTGCTTATTTAGTTTGATCCATCACTGTGAAGTATATGCAGATTACGACCCTGCGGTTATTGGGACCCAACCTTCCAATCCGTGGATCACGGATGACGTCACGTTTTGGGTACAAAACGACAATATGTGAGTGTGTCACAGTATTATCCATCATATCATGATGTAGCACAACAAAATCTTACTTATAGGTATTTTGAATCGATATATATATTAGTGTGGAGATTCCTACTGAGAAACGAGTAAGGCGTTGGGCCATTAACTTGCACGACCTCTTGACTGACCCAACTGGAATTCAAGAATTTGAAAGTTATCTATTGAAAGAGTACAGTCACGAAAACGTACGTTTTTGGAAATCTGTCGAATGCCTACACGCAACATCAAAGTTAAACGTGGATAAACTTGTCAAAGAAATTTACGAGTAAGTAAAATAATTTGCACTTGTTTTGTTATGAATGACCCTTGTGGAAAAACTTATGGACCATGAATGAACCCAGTACTTCTTAGTATATGTCCATATCTGCTATGGCCATATTTAATAAATTATTTAAGGACCTCGTGTTTTATTCCTCAATTTTTTTTAAAGTATGGTGTTTAACTTTCCATTATACAGCAAAATTACCCCTTAACAATATTAATTAATCTTGATTGCGATGCCCACGATCAACACAGTATCAACAGTAATTGCCAACAGAAATAATCAATAAGCCCCATTGCGACTCATTATTTGGTAATTACCCTATAATCAAGAGTTGAGCTGCGCCAAAGTTTAATGGATGTTTAGATTAAAGCGTGCATTTAAAGCGATAGTGATCATTGCAGGCAATTTCACACGATAATTCAATAACATATTACGCATAAAATCGTCTGGATCAACAAGGCTAATTTTTTTGCAATTATGTCAAGAAATTAATTTTTAATTTCATTGCTTCTATAGCAGTAGTTTTCAACAGTCTGCAGACATTTGTTCTCCCTTTATCATTATTTTAACTGGCATTGATATTTTTCTATTGTTGGAATCTTATTTGCATGAGTTGATCTCAATGATTTATTGTAATAATCACATATACTTGCATTTTATTTGCGAGTTTATACTTTCCTGACATTGTGTACATCGCATAAACATGTTTGGATGTTTATAGTGAGATCTAGTTTTAGGAGCCACTCAAGCTGGGTCTCCACCAAGGCGTACATGTGCGTATATACACGTGTTTTACAAACATACGCAAAAAAGTTTGCCCTCGGGGTTTGTTTCAGCCGCCATTTTTTAAATATATGTAAATATCAAAATTGTAAAGAAATTAAAGACATTTAATAAGTGTAAAATTTTGATAGTTACATATATTTACAAAACGGCGGCTGAAACAAACCCGGAGGGCAAACCTTTTTGCATATGTTTGTAAATACGTGTATATACGTACATATACGTCTTGGTGGAGACCTGGCTTCATAAACCATAACGTTGGTATGTTGTATTCTGTTGGGCGGAAAGCTCCATAGATGGCGCTATAGTCTAGAGTTCGAAATTGGGTAGCAAAAACGGTATTCGTTCATGCATTACCAATCTGCAGTAAGATCGTAAACCACGAAGCATATTTCTACCATAATGTATCCACTGAGACCTTATTTCACAAGCGAACCTCCTGGGAATATATGTATAAAGGATTTACGGTTTTACTAGGCAAAACATACTAGCAAAAAAAAAAAAAAAAAAAAAACACCCAAAAAAACACGAAAATGCCACGATAACGACATTTTGTGTTAACTCCAAACTTTTCTCGGCTTGCAGGCGTTTTTCAAGATCCCCATTATATGGTTTGAGGCGAAATAATAGGTCTTTAATTACCGTGCATTAGTCAAACCGTTATCCCGCATTCTTTTAACCGCACACAACGCGGAATCCAACAAAGATGGCTCTCATGGGGGACAGGCATCTTGATAGTTTCTTCCTATATATGTGTTTTACGCATTTCCCCCTCGAATAACAATAAAGTTGGTGGATGGCAGCCTATTAAATTCCACCGCCATATAGTATATATATAAAAGAAATCTAATTTTTCATTGTTCTTTTTCCCCTCGTATAGTGAATATCTGGCTGCTGGGGCCCCCTGCGAAGTGAATTTGGATAGTCAGACTGTGGAAGCCACCCAACAATCGATGAAAAATCCCACCAGATTCACGTTTGATGCGGCCCAGCAGCACGTCTACTCTCTAATGAAGAAAGATAGCTATCCCAGGTTCCTGCGTTCTGATGTTTACAAGAATTTGCTGGCCAATGCTGTGCAGCCGTCGCACAAGAAAAGGTATGCAAATCAATCATCTTTTCTTATATTGCCGAACATACCATACTCCATCTACGAATTAAGACCTTATAAATCATCATCTTTTCCCCCCTTTTTCAAAATACCTAGCTAATTTGGAATTGATGCGCATCCTCAATGGCAGTATTACCATCTTGGAGATAATGGTATATAGGTTTTGTGGGAGGTTTTCAAGATGGTGATGTCAATTTTTTCGTCAACCATTCCATCAATTAAGAAAGCTATAAAGATTGCACGCGCACGGTTCAACTTTATAGAAATTTAGCTTCTTAGAGAAGTTCTTATAACCGTGATCTAGCATCTTTTGATGCATTCTGGTTAAACACTCCTTGTGGCGTATGCTTCTTTAGAATGGCATTTCCAACATGTCATGTTATTAGGGGAGACCGGGGCACAGTGGTACAACGTCTTTATAAAATCAGGTTTTATCAGCAACCCAATGCTTTTGATTTGCAAAGAAGCTGTATGCAGCACTCTTTCATTAACCAAAATTTCTGCGATCTGACACAAGTATAGAAAAAAATATTTGCATTTAAAAAATGTTTTCTTGAAAAGTCATTATTTAACTTGCAATTGGATTATTATTCTAGGTGTAATTATAAAACATTAGTAATGCTGCAATATACCATTGACGAGTGCATATATCCAGCTGCTATAATTTCAAACTAAAGTTTATGTTAAATAGTCATGTGGTCAGCTGTAAGACCTTATTCAAATCAAATTGGTTATACGGGGTACAGTGGATCCCAACATTAAGGGGTACAGTGGATCACAACATTAAGGGGTACAGTGGATCACAACATTAAGGGGTACAGTGGGGCATGTCCAGCATACCCCAATTATTGTTTTTAAGAAATATTTTTATATGTTCTCATTAATCATAACTTTAAATAAAAACCATATTTAAATTTATGTTTTAAAGCCAAAAAACACATTTGGACAAGTCAGCAGTGAAACTATGAAAGCTGCTGTAATTACGGTTAATTTTAATCGTTTTTGTAATTTATACTTGGAATTTTAAATTAACGTGCCGAATTAAACCTAATTAATCAATGTGCTGTTCTTTTTCGTGTAAAATTTGTCTTTATTTCGCCTGCTTACTTGTCCAAATGTTTTTTTTTTTCTGTGATTGAACCATTAAAGTTGATTGCGCAGACTGTATAAGTCTGCGCAACCAACTTTAATCTTTTATAGCAAAAAAAAAACAACTAGTAGCCCTAAAACAAAATGTATACAGATACTGAAGGCTTGTATATTACAGTGTTATTCTTTTAAAATGCTACAAGTTAAATATTTTTCCCAAAAAAATGAATTCTATAAAGTGTACCCACTGTGCCTCGGTCTCCCCTACTCCAGAAACGACCATTTTTAAATTACTCGGTTTTTTTAAAAAATCCTGATAAGGACAAGTTATAAGTCATATGATGCAATAAACTCTAAGATATTGACATATACTTGTACGTACATGTAACACAGCCAGAATCTGTCTTGGAATGGATTCATACAAGTTTAGAACAGTCTAGACAGTATGTCTGAAGACATGAATGGACATCTTGTATGGCGTTTTATGAAAGAAAACATGGATGTATAGATTATTGTTCAAGTATTAATATAGCATATTTTGAAATACAGAAATATAGAAAATAAGTGCACATTGCTGTATATGGACATATAGAAAGTGGACATGCATATTGGGCAAATACTCAATTGCAGGTGGGGGAGGGGGAGTTATATATATAGTATATGGACAAAGCCATATATACAGTATGACGATTTATTGTAAAAATATGGTATAATATGTTCCTAATTTCAGTTGCAATGAGTTTAGACACTGTATTGAATCCATTATTTGATTTTTAATGTGAGTATATTAACTCCTTTCATTTCTGTCCAAATAGATTATTGTTCAAGTATTAATATAGCATATGTTGAAATACAGAAATATAGAAAATAAGTGCACATTACTGTATATGGACATATAGAAAGTGGACAAATACTCTAATTATGGGTGGGGGAGGGGGGAGTTATATATAGTATATGAACAAAGCTATATATTCAGTATGAAGATTTATTGTAAAAATATGGTATAATATGTTCCTAATTTCAGTTGCAATGAGTTTAGACACTGTATTGAATCCATTATCTGATTTTTAATGTGTGTATATTAACTCCTTTCATTTCTGTCCAAATCTCTCACAGGTTCTTCAATTTCGGGGTGGGGGTCAAGAAAAAAAATTCGCCTTCAGGTGGCAACAATACGATCAACAGTGGGGCCAGCGTGAAAAGCAGAGGCAGTAACACAAATCTATCCGGAAGCACGAGTGACTTAAGAAACGAGACCCAGAGAAATGAGTGGGCAACTGGACTCACCAATATCATCAATCATTCGTTGAGTGCTAGCAACTTACACGATCTCGATAATAGCGACAGCCCTTATAGGTGAGTGCAGATAGAAAACAGTTCTTCCTTTATATATCATATCTACCACTTAATTGAACGTTCCAAATCGCATGTCTGGAAATATAATCCATCATCAATCAGCAGTTGTTCACCCAGTTGGCACAAACTTTGCCATATGTGAGACTTTTTCTATAGAGTGGAGTTTTTAGGAATGAGACTAATTAATTTTAATGTAAATGTGGACATATATAAACAAAAACTCTTTATAACCTAAAATAATTTTAATCCGATTTAGATTTACATATTCAGTTTCTGTGATGTGAGCAACCAAGTGTGTGTAAACCTGTTTAATTAGATGAAAAAATCCAAATTCTGTTGAAAATCTCAAGATGTATGATAATGTTTATGATTTAGAAAGATAGTTTCAACCTTTTGTAAATTATCTCAATCCACGTTTTATCTTTTGAACAGGACATTAATGTTGCACTTGTCAAGCCCGAACTCCGGGCTGCAGCCGCGCAATCACGAACGCACACGCGATCCTGCGGTATAACTCCTTTATTTTAACAAAAACACGGCAACGTCGCCAGATTGCCCACCAACTTGTGGGGCTTACAAATTAACTGAACAAAAAAAGCACTTTACATAAGTATCAAGGAGGCTGACCAACTCGGTCAGGCCCCAAACTCGAACAACCCCGTCACCTGGCCCAGGTCTCCCTTATAACACCTTTCCACCCCCTGGTGGCGACCTGGGCAGGCACGCGCCAAGCACACCGGACATTCCCCAAACGATCCCCGCGCACCTACCGTGCATTCCACTCATTCCCGCCATGCGCGGGAATGTCCCCGGGGATCGCTACACACTCTATATAATATTTATACATTTTTAGCAGAATTTGTTTTTATAATCGTGTATTGTAAAAGTTTATTATAATCTTATTTTTCTGACTTTTCGAAGTCCTCTTGTTAATGGAATTCGATGTGGGATCCTGATCCTATTGCCTGTGATCAAGGTTTTACAATTTTATAATATATTGTCCGCCTATTTTCAGTTTTTATTTATTTATATTTTGAAGAAGAAAAATGGCGCCTGTTTGGAGTCACATATAGAACTTTGTATATGCTTTACGGGCTATTTTAGAAATATACAGTATGGTAATGTAAATAATGAAAATTTTAAAGAACCTTCGTATGGTTTTTGCCTTATTTTTAGCACAAATAATCATATGGACATGTGATATGAATTGTTTAAAATTCAAACCATTAAGTAATTAAAATTTTGTTTTTTAGATTATCGTCGCCATCTTGTAAAGAGAAAGGCAGTGGCTATTTCGGAAATTTGAACGTGTCCAAACCAAAGGCCCTATCTACAGAATCGTGCAATACGACCCCTTGCCACCATCGCAACATGGATCTCACCCTGGAAGTACCCAGTCACGTGGTGCATCCCCCGAGTCCGGGTTTAAATCCCGACACGCGGCGCTCCAGTGCTAGCAGCCGGGAACCCAGTCCCAGCGAAGGAGGCAGCTTGACCATGGAGGAATCCCTGGCCTCGGGTCAAAGGCCAAGCAAGTCTTACAACGACGTGTGTCCATGGGAAGACATGGAATTACCCAAAAAACCCAACGAAGTATGCCCTTGGGACGAATAATAAGGAATTAGGAACTCTCCTTCGTAATGATGAAAATTTCTGAAATATACATCAACACAAATTATCAAAACGCTATATGGGAAATCAATTTGTTCTTTCTAAAACTTCTTTGCTTTCTCTTGTTCGGAAACCAGCTGTGGAACGTCGTATTTTCAAACAATTCTATCTACAAAGAACAAAAATAAATCATTTCTGGATAATTTATTCACGTAATTTGGTCTAATTAAGACCAGTCATGTGTTCCAATTAACCAATTAATCAGAATTCTCTGTACTGCAGTTGCTGTGGTAAAATTAAATTATAGTATAGTCCAAATATCTTCACACTGTAGTTATACAAGTTCAGTATAATATCTAAGACGTTCACAAATTAAAATTTAATTTTGATACCAGATTTCCATAGCCTGCCTTCTGAACTCTTGGCATGTCCAAGACTCCTGAGTATAATTCAGACGCAATTGGTGCAAGTGCTAATTGCGAATGAAAATGTCAACACGTTCTGTATTTCTAGGTTCGATGTAGTCCTACATCTAGTTTGAATCAGTTTCTATTTTATTTTCGTTATTCATTTTATAACAAATTGAAATTGATTTTTCCAATAAGGCCTATACAACTCGTAATCGATAACTGTGTGTACATATATATATCTAGTCGGTGATCCATAGCTAACAATTCCTATATAAGTATATAACGTGCGTCACAAGTGTCATATTGGCATCATGTATAAATATTGTATATTTTTTAAAAATCGAATGTTATTCCATATAGGTTTTGCAGTGTTAAGTGCGTGCTGTTACAAACGGGAATGACTTGAATTTTGCGAGAATTATAGTCTGCTCAACGGCGGCCATTTTGAACCATTCAAATCTTTCAACGAATAGGTTTTACTGATATGCTCAATGCTCAGTGCATTAAAAACAGACTATTTAGGATTGCAATACTTGTCTTATTCCAGTTAAGCATCCCCTGCTATCCTTGAAGTGTTTAGAATTGCACTTCCATCATGGCCGCCCTTGGATGGCCCAAGAGACCATCTTGGAAATCTATGCATGGGGGCGCTCAACAGGAATAAGGCTAATTGGGATCAAAGTTCATAGCACGATTACTAGTTGTAGCACATAATTATTACCAATAGCATTAAAATTGGTAATTCATGTCAACAGCAACTTTAACGACAGATTTCACCACAATTTAACTGATAATTAAACCTTGAACATCAATTAAGTTTTAAGAAACATGGAGCGTTTTGGAATGACGCCATTTTGGTAAAAGATAAAGAATGGAAAAAATCTGTAATCACGAATGAGTTGAAATCTATTCAGTTGACTACCAACTGATGTATAAGTATTCAAATCAGCTAGAAAGATGATTTCGATACGCAATCAAGGGATTTCCCTTTCAACTGGTTGTTTATGGTTAATGCGCACATGGAAAGATTTCTACGATAGCCTTAAATTTAAAACTTTTGATTAGAATCGTGTATAATTATAGATATCTGTGTATAATTACTATACGTGCCTCAACTCCACTGCATTTGAGAACCCAGAATCTGTGTACAGGCCATAACATTCTTCAACTTTGGCCTAATACCTGTAAAGTTATTAGTTTATCTAGACATTTTAACTTTAGCATTAAAAGTCAAAGTTGTATATCGATTTCATTGTAATTAAAATGCAATTTTTTCAAAATGGGGATATGAGATTCAATAACCGTGAAACCATGTCTGGATTAGGAGAAAATGCCCTTATGAAATTTTCTTACACTTTGGCAATATTTTAGAATGATTCTTAGTTCGCCTGATCACATTTGAGATACTGAATGATGTCTGAATCTAAAAGTTTGCCTTTTGTCTATGCAATTCGTATTTCAAAATCAATGTAGAAACTTTAACAAACAGGGCAGAAAACAGCAATTATGTTTTTTATCCATTGTTTTCTCAGTTAGTGTCAGCCTTTGGATAGCCTCTAATCTATTATTAGTTTAATTAAAGATTAAATAGTTTCTAGCAGAGTTTTTTCAATATTGCCAATAAAAATAAGTTAATCACCGATTGAATTAGTTGAAGACTGGTGCAATTAGCCATGAAATATGACATCCGTTATTTATGGTCATTGAATCGTTCCCCAATGAATTTTTTGTATAGTGACATTTTAAATGGGACCATGTAATACTATTTTATACTGTTGTAATGTGCTGCAAATTGAATTTTTGATACCTCAGTGCAGGGGAAATTGTAATGTGTACTAAGGCTACGTAGTTAATGCTAATTAACTTTATTTGGGCTGAACCTAAATAAGGATAATTGTGTTTTCAAATTAGACATGCGAGCACCCGCACCGTATTTTACCATTCCCAGAATAGCGTAAACGACGGTTAAACAACAGTTTGACTAATTTAAATAAAAAGGAAAAGTTCTTTTTAAGCATTTATAGGTGAAACTTGGCAAATTTCGGTTTTACAAATTTGAAAAGTTTTGGGAAATAAATTTGAAGGGTACTTTTATAGAAAACTTGAAGAAATTTTGGGTTTACAAAGTTATATTACAAAGTTTTAGCAAATAAATTTAAGGAATTCCTCATGGTCATGAACTTTGCAGCTGCTTCAATTAGAATAGTGGTCAATTGCCCCAAACTCTTGTTAAATGTAATCATTTTGCAAAGTAACAATATTATTTACACGGTAAACAATGAATGAGTAGGCATTAGTTTAGATTATAGTTATTAGTTAAAATTAAAATGCTAATCAACAGGTGAATAAATCAGGGGCCGTTTCACCTACTTGTAAAGGTATCTTGCCACCAGCCGAGCATTGTTTGCGAACATGCAGGATGGGCGCCCGTTCACACTGCCTGAGCACGGTTTGCGAGCACGTGTTCTCAAGCATTCAACATGGCTCCCGGGTTATCTCTCGTCTGTGAGATGCAAGAAAGGAATTCATTTTTCCCTTAACTTGTTCCGAAGGCAACCCCATTTTGGTGGCAATTTCTTGCCAAGCATCATATTT
>JAQGAE010001081.1:0-26105 GCA_034696685.1 Julus scandinavius
ACTACTGTGCATTTTGACATTCAAATGTGTTATATTGCATATAAAAATAGGTAATTTTACACATTTATGTGTGTGCAGCTTTTTTACACATTTGGTGTGCTTTTTTGCACATTTTGAGTTTTCAGTGTGTGAGTCATAAAAATGTAGAACCCAATAAAAAAATCGCAACTTCGTGAAAAATGCTTCGATTTGAATGAAATTTGGATCTTCTGTAGAACAATAGTGCAGGATCAAAAATGAATTATAAAATGTGCTCAAAATGTTCTCCGGTGATTTTTACTTAAGCCCGGGGTCTAATGCGCCATTCTTTGATTGACTAATCGATTATACGCTGGTCGAGTTCAATCCAAGTTTTCTTAATTCGTAGCTACAAGTCTTCGATACTATTAATCTTCGATTATTGTAAACCTTCTCCCGGAGAACTCCCCAAGTTTTGTAGTCCACTGGATTAAAGTCCGGACTGGTTGGTGGCCGGTGTTGGGTTCCATGAACTGTGGCGTTTCCAGTTTAAAAAATCCAAGATTTGTCGCATGCCCGGAAGAAATATTTTGTTCCTACACTATTCTTCTATGTAAGTGCCAAATTTAATTAAATTCGAAGCATTTTTCACGAAGTTGTGATTTTTTTTATTGGATTCTTTTTTTTTATGACTCACAGTGCACATGTACATAGAAAAAATTAGCGACTGTATATTGCAATTTGGCAGAGTATTTATTAATTGTTTTAATTTACCATAATTTGGGTCCTAAAATCCCACAGCTTCTACAATGTGTAATTAACCCTGAAGGTTTTCAAAGGATATCAAACACGAAACTGTGATCATATTTCCTGTAGGGTAGCACGCTTAAGGTAAATTATTTTCCGAATTTAGGATTTGAGGTTAGGGGTGAAAGTTGAAAGCTGCATTTTTAGGCTATGAAATTAAACGCTCGTTATCACGCCATTGGAGTGCCAAAATATTTAAGGCTGCCTTCATCAGGGGTTCGTATAACAGAGGGGGGGGGGGAATTAACTTTTAATTAAAGCACATAGTGAAGGTACAATAAATCGAATTTGCACGCTACACTTAGCAAATTTCGGTTCCTTGTGCAGAAGCGGTTGACCCAGTGTGGAGTCCCAGCGTGAGGCCAACGTTGGTTCCAGAAATTTGATTAATGTTACGAAATAGACTACTTTGATCTCCACTAATTAGAAACGGTACGATTTACTTTCGTGTTGTCTGGAAGATGAATTTTATTTTATGGTGGAATATCGGTGAATTATTTCTCCATTTCGCGTGGAATTCTTAAGTTATGTTGATTTGCAGTGTGATGCGACTATGTTTCGGTATTTATCGTCAAGGGAATTTCCCCATATATGGATTTGATTTTTTTTCATGATATGAATTCAATGCATTATGCATTTGACATCCGAAAGTGTCCGAAGATGTCATTTTGCATCTTGGACGCACCATAAGGATTGGTTCCGCATATCGATCTGCTGAGAATGTTTTGGTATTTGCGATTATATATACGATATATGCGGTTCCCTATAGCATTTCCAGTGTAATATGCTCATAGTGGTATTATATGGCTAGTTTAGACCAGAAATTGGACACATATGGTCATATACTTACTACTTGAACTGCTGCAACAGGAAACGCCACAGTTCATCGAATCCAAACCCTGGCCACCAAACAGTCCGCACTTGAATCCAGTAGACTACACAATTTGGGGAGTTCTCCAGGAAAAGGTTTACAAATCGAAAATTAATAATATCGAAGACTTGAAACTACGAATTAAGAAAACTTGGATTGAACTTGACCAGCATATAATCGATTCGTCAATCAAAGAATGGTGCATTATACTCCGGGCTTGGCCACTGGAGAACATTTTGAGCGCATTTATAATTCGTTTTTGTTCTTACACTATTGTTCTACGTTAGTGCGAAATTTCATTTAAGGTGAATTCAACCTGGTGATTTCAATGGTGAAATTTGAAAAAAACACTCACAGTCAAACAAAAGGAGATTAAATAAAAATAAAAATTGTTTAAAATAGCTGGATAAATCAGCAATTGAAATTGATTGTCGTTTTTCACTTTGAAATGGTAGATTTAAAAAAAATTAATGGTCATATTTCAAACTTGTTTATTAATTTAAAAAAATTACCATTTCAAAGTGGAAAACGACAATCAATTTGAATTGCTGATTTATAAAGCTATTTTAAACAATTTTTATTTTTATTTAATCTCTTTTTGTTTGGCATTGAGTGTGTCTTCAAATACCACCATTGAAATCACCAGGTTGTAACTCACCTTAAATCTAAGAATTTCTCATGAAATTGTGAACATGGAACATTCAAATCCATATATGTCCAATGAAATGTATAGATTTTCTACAAGGGTATTTTTTGTGGCCAGGATGTTAAGCATCCTACACATAATGTATCAACATAAAAAAGGAAACTCATTTTTTCCAATTTGGTAACTGAGTCCAAAGTACCCTCCAATGTAATGTTAAATGATAAAAGTATTATTTTCTATGAACGTTTTCATTAGAAAGCTCAACTATGATGCTAGCTAGGTCACACCAGGATACATTTACCAGCACTTATGATGACAGATCTAAAATATTCATACAAATCGTGACAACTCTGCATGTAATTGGGCGTAGTTTAAGAATTTCTAAATATGTGTACATGTAACAGGCGATGTTCAAAACCCCGCCTGTTCCATACTGCTCATTTTTTGCATGAGGTGCACATAGTTCATTTGACTGTAATTACAACAGAAAGGTATGATATGAATTCATCTTTCATTGTCCTCATGAAAAATTCACCTTCCAGATGTTGTCTCGCAGATCCTAGCAGGGGGTAATTAACCACAGAGACCCCGCATTTTTCTCACATCCATCTTGTCCAAAATTGGGACATGCTTTTGTTCCCACGTCCAGATTGCCATTTGTCCACCAAAAAATGACTGAATTTTTTTTGGACCCAGCGTTTCTAAACAACACAAAACCGGTGTTACAGTCGTCCATAATGCTCCAGGGTCAGCAAAAACACTATCGAGCTGTAATCAACTGTGGATCTAATAGCTTCCGAAATTTAGGATAAAACCGTGGCCCTGTGTTAAAAAAGCGTCCACCAGCTATAATGTAGGCTGCAGGTGCTAATTTAACATCGTTTTCGTACAATGCTTTTTGTTTTTTTCAGCTCATGTAGTATGTGTGTGTGTGTAAAACACTTGCACTGCTACCGTTGAAACCCACATTTCTATATTAATTAACGCTAGACGGCCTGTGGGCAACCCTTTATGCACTCGTTATTTATCAAAGTTGTAGCCTACATTCATGCAGAAATGCCATGGATTTTCATTGGTTGTCCAAGTGCTGCGGGACATGGCCTCCATGCAGCCGGAAACCACTTGGAATACTGCTGTAGGATTACTGCACGATCAGGAGAACAATTTGGCTTAATGAAGGGTATAATGAACGTGGAGAAGCGATGGGAAAATTTGCCACCATTTTTCATATGAGAAAAACCATTGTTTTTGTTTTGTTACACCATGAATGGCGTGAAATTGGAAGTTGCCAGAGAAATGCATAATGATTTTTTTAAGTTTTTTATATGCAGAATTTTTTCAACCTCGAAACCAGCAGCACTTTTGTGCAATGGTGCTTTGTATGATTGCTCACTATCATTTTGGTGAGCTTGGATATGGGATAAGTTCCATATTGACTCCCATGTCAAATTTCATTTGAAATGTGTTTCTACATGATTTGAAAATACATGAGAGCGGACATAATTTTTTGGAGAAATTTTTATTCGAAATGCTTTGTGAATCCGGACGAAAAAAAATTATATAGGGCCATGTATGTACATATGTAATATCATGCCCCATATACAGTTTGTCCTTATACTTGTATATTTTCATATTTGTCTGAAAACAAATATATGACATTTTATGTCGATGTTCGGAAGAAAACATGAAATATTTCTCAAAACTACCATTTTTAATATAATACCTGCAGTGGCTTTATAGTAAATATTCTAATGTAGGTCAATATATGAGCATATCCGTGGATGTATGGCCGTATGTGGGCATATACATGGACATTCATGACTTCAGAGAAATATCAATTCATTTGAAGTTATTTGCAACTTAATGAATTTTCGAAACAAGCATTTGTCTGTGACCATGGCAATTTTGCCTTGATGCAATTCTTGGCCAAGAGTTGTTGAAAACACTAAATTTTCATGTTTTTGGCATGTCATATCATAAATCCTCGCATATTCAGTATTTGGAGATTCGCTTATTCGAGCTAAATAATCTGTAAACATTTTTCACAATTCGACCATTTTAGTTTTTTCCCATCAGTGGTTCCTTTATACAATACTGTCATATTTGCCAGTAACTTTTTGAACATCTTCTTTCATTGGTCATGTATGCTTTTTGGTAAGTCAGGGTAATTCACTTTAAGTACACTTAAGACAAGATTTATTGCTTATCTTATTTGCTAGCAAAACATTGTTTTGTCATAACAAAATTTAGTTATTAAAATTCATATTATTTCAAAGTTTCTAAACAAAATGATTTATATATCATAATATATGTATTTCATTGCTCTTATTTTACTGCAATTAATGCTCCGTTAATGAACCCTGTCGAAACCTGTATTTCAATGCTTTATGCATGAGAAATCAAAAGTAACCCAATTCAATCGTTGTATGAATACTTGAACATAAGGTGCCTCGTGTTGAAATTGTGGTGTTGCCACCTAATTAAAACGTGTATCAAGGGGCTTTAAGAACATTTTCCGCTATTAAAGCGATGAAAGGAGATCACTTTCTGCGGGCATTTTTTATGCGTTTCGCATAATTTAATAAAATGAAGTGAAGCACGAACAAAGCCTAAATGTTTACTTTCCAGCACAAGATTTATGGCTATTTTAATCTTCCACACCCTTGTAATTTATACAACACAAGCAGGTTTGTGAAAACAATTGACGCATGAAGTTATTCTTATCGTGCTATATATATATTGCCTGCAGGTCTTCATATTATTTTGTGGAAAATTAAAAACGCACTATGGCATTTACCCAGTAATGTTTATATATATAATGCTTATTTTGAGAATATGTTCTGGAAGAGCATATGCTTCACAATGGAGTTTGTTTTCTTAGTTTCTTGAATAAAACTGGGAGGGACACACATTAATCGTTGTGTAGTGTATTAAGGAGGTCCTATTTAAAAATATATACTACATATAACCAAACAATATCTTTCTGTATTTCCATATAATTTTAACAATGTCATTTCCAAATTATTGCGATTACTGGTGAAAGATGTACAGTAAATATATTATCGTTAAAATCATTTTTAAAAACACAAATATATTTGTATTATTATGTATTTATTGGCTGTAGTGGCTTCTAAGCTGCCTCAAAATGCCCTTATCTATTAAAGGTGTAAATATTAACATATATAAACTCAGTAAATGCTTAATTAGGAGTAATATCATGGTAATGTTTGACTGATTAAAAATCATCAATATACGTTTAGGATCATAAATTTAAACTATTTTGAGTGTTTTGCTATTCCTGACTTCAGTTATATTTTATTTGCTTTTAATACGTTCTCGAGCACCTTTACATATATGCAAACTGATGATGCCTACTTAGGGACCATTAAAAAAAAGTCTCCCAAATTCCTTGAAAAATTTACTTTTCATTACCCCCTGTCCACACTGTGTCCATTTTATCCCAGACTCTCCCCTCCCTCATAGACTTCCTTAATTATTTTGAAAAGTAGGGTGTCCAAAAAATTTGTTGGAAAGGCCCATCCTATCAATTTCCAAGCACCCATCTACCTGCCAATTCCACGACATTTATCCAGGTTTTTCTGATTAATGGAAATTCCTGACCTCAAAGAGAAATACTAGCATAAAATTTGTGTTTAACAGAAAGTTAGGCATAATACCAGACCTTTCCGAGGTTTTAAAAACTCAAGTACATTTGGGACTGGAGATACATTTCTTATAGTTTTCACTTTACCATTTCACTGACCTTTAAAACTCAAATAAACAGAAAACCAAAAATTGAAAAATACCACCATTAGTGGTCATTCCCTGCCCTGTCCACATGGTGTCCACATGCCGGCAGACCCTAGCTACACCCTCTTGAGGACGTCCTTTTTGAATGACCCCTTATTCTGTAGTAATTATTATTACTAATATTATATAGTGCCTCTGATATTTCTTTCTGTTGGTAATCGTCAAGTATTGCCAGTAAAAAAGATGAAGTGTATTGCATAATCTTTAAATTATCAGTATTGCTTTTATTTTAATTGCATTTATTACATGGGTAATTTGTTGCAAATTGAAGGAAGTGCATGTGAACTTTACCAGATGCCCTTCACATTTTACTTAAAATGATTAGAGTTGACTCAGAATCATGTTAATACCCATTTTTTTAGTCTTTGTTTCAAAATTGGTATAAAAACTCCCCCGTAAATTATTGCTTTGGATGACGGTCTGTTCATATCACTCAATGTAGCAATATGCATATCTATTTTGTATGCTTGGCAGAATGATAAAGTGAGCAGAAAGACAAGCTGAGCATTGCGTGCATGTCACGTAACTTTTGGCAATTTCTCAAGTTATAGTAAAATTACTACCCATCCTTTTTCCGGAAATTTTTCTTCTTTAATTATCCAGAATCTGGTTAGCAAATAATTGCACGGTGCTACATGTCACTGCTTAAGAAAACGAACTCAGATTCTACTCCATATAAGTAATTGAAATATTACTTGTCATGATTTGATATCCACATCGTTAAAAAAAAAGAAAAATTTGCAGCACATGGCTGTAATTAACTTTTTAGAAATGCAAGGTTATTTATTGCATAACATGTTGGTTATGCAATAAATGCAACACATGTAATTCTTATATAACTTAATTTTCAAAAATTAATTTCGTCTAAGTGCAAAAACGACATTACACATGCTTTACAACAAGGTCCTGCAAAATCGTTTTTCAAGCAAATTTTACCAACACATGTTCGTTAATTATGTTATTGGTATTATTTTGCGTTTTATGTACAATTGCTAAAGTTAATGATGCATTATGGGAAACACGCGGATGATGACTGGAAACGAATTCTTATGCCTAGTACACACTATATGAAACACGAAACTGAAATAAACTTTAAGCAAACCAAGTTGTCGAAACATGGTTTCGTGGTTTGTCCAAATGTAGTTGTTCACACTGGAAATGTTTGCTGATCAAGGTTTGCTCCACACACTTTATTGCAGACGACATTTATGCCAGGGTGAACACAAACTATACTCACCTCGTGGCACGTGGAGTATAAAGGCCTTAGTAGGAGCGCCTTGACCATGAAACAATGTTTCCTGTGATTTCCTTTAATCTTCACCGCCTTTTGAGCGATCACCGAAATGTTTCATGGAAACACTATTATTTGGCCAATGGTTTCCTGAAAATTGGTTGCAGAAATCTGGTGAGCATCCACATTTCGCAAACATATTTGCGAAACCCTGTTTCAGTTTCGTGTTTCGTATAGCGTGTACTAGGAATTAGAGACTTGCGTGCAAGCATTTTTTTGCAAAAGGGTGGCAAAATTCTCAGAAGTTATATAATAACAACTAGCAATTCTTTAAAAATTGTGCAATGCAGCCTTAAAACCTGATGGAAATAATGTAGTTTACATTTAATTATCTCCTGCAAATTATATCGTTTTTTTTTCTAAAATACTTATTACAAAACTTGGCGGAAGCACAAGCCATAAAAATACATAAAATTGATACCATTAGTTACTTACATTTCTAAATTCATCATAACTTAAGCGGCTTAAGTAGACTTTGGTGTATTCTGACGTTGTCATTTATCTGCTTTAATATGATTTCAAGCATTTCATTAATTTAACGACATTTTATGTTTAATAAACTGATATTTGGAAAATCAAAGTCTGGAAGCCAGGAAATGTTGCTTTTTTTCGATGTCACACAGCATAAAAATTTCTGGGTTAATTGGGCTTATTACAGACTTAAGTGTGAAATTATTGCTGCCCAGGAGGCAACCAGTTGGAAAAAAATATGCCATTTCAACATGTTTATTACGATAATTATGAAAATTATAAACATGAGCGTACACTGATGATATGTGGGCCTATAAAATAGGTCTAGAATATTTTCATGCATTTGCCATCTGTAGTTTTATACGTTTTGTTGGCGTTTGATTGAATGTGTGCAATTATACTCTCTACCACAAATATGCCTTAGTACTTATTTTACAGTCCTCAAAAAAGTAGTATGACAGCTTAATTAAGCTAATCATCCCTTTACTTGATTGAGTGCAAGAAATATTTCTGATGTCGAACTGGGACAGTTTTGTTCATACGCTAATTAAATTAATTAATGTGATGTGTTTTTGGGCAGGGATGCCTCTCTGGTGATTATAATGGCATCCATTAAAATCCCATTTGCAGGTTGTGAATCTATGAATACAATTAATGATAAAGCCATGATTTCTGTCTTGACACCTTTCGTTGTCCACGCAAGTGTGCGTGATACAGATAAGGTATATTACATGACACGAATTTGTTATTGGCAATACATATTTCATGAGCATATAAAGAAAAACACTTCAGGGGACCCTTTTCATCCTTTTGATAAATTTGGACGAGTAGACATTCAGTATGCCTACTTCACGATATCTTACCGATGGTAATTTATAAATCATATATTGAAAAGGTTTTTGATTATTAGTTCAGGACCTTGACATTTTCAAAAGTAATACCGTATTTTACGGACTATAAGATGCACTTTTTTCTTCAAAAAATTGCCTCCAAAATTCAGGTGCGTCTTATACTACTTGTTTTTTAAAAAAAAAATTGCTTAAAAATATAGTCTGTTGCATCTTATATAATCCGTAAAATACGGTATGTCTCTTATGTACTCGTAATCAGTATAAAATGCATACTATACCCTCGCAGGATGGTTCTATTTTAGTGTTTCTATTGAATGCACAATTCATACTTTTTAATTTACTTAATCCATATGCATGTATAATTGATAAGCAGCATAATCAACTTAAAATTTATTCTATATAGGATTTTTAATCAAAAGTATGTGCGCCATTAGTTTGTCGATATAATCATGGCTGACATTTGAATTCCATTACCATGTTGATCTAGCCTGTTTATTGTTGGCAGGCCAGATGCAATTTAGAAAGCAATGCATAATTTTGTGAAACACCCATTCGAATTTCTAATAGACTTGTCATTCAACATTCTAACTTGAAATTGAGAAAACTGAAAGTAAGGAAATGTCTTTGGTCCAATCAAGGGTTTAGTATTTTATTTAACAACTATTCTTGAGTAAAATTTCAGTGGATTTATAAAATGTGACTGACCTGCCCCTCCTACCTGCTTTCCAATGAATTAGGTTGAGACTTGTTCAAGTCGTGATTTAAAGATCAGTGGTAAAAGTGAAAATATCTGATTGATTACACATAGAATGTTGGCAGGTTTCACGTCAAGGTGATGATGTGCAAAATTACTAGCAGCGGGAACCCCTAAGAGTTGCCCTAAATTGATTCAGTATAGTTCGAGGAATCAGGAGTGCTCAATGTGTGTTGGCCCTGTTCAAGTTTTTATTGCATTTGAAAGAGGTTGGGAAAAATAAAGGAAGGGTAGGAAATGTCCAGTACCTGGTTAGCAACATATTCCTATTTCCCCCAACACTGGCTGTGTATTTTTATTGGATTTAGAGCGTAGGGGATGGGTACATACCTCCAGCAATCGATTTAGATTTTCATGGAAATTTCATGATTTGACAGTGGCACCACGATATCAAAATCAGCAATAAAAAATATTTAATGCATTCTTTTGTGAGTTTGTAGTATCTTAAGTTTTAAAAATATAAATGCATGCAATTGTTGTATTTAAGATGTGTATGCAAATTTTCCATTCTTGTTGTTGAAATATTCTATTCTAATTGTCCAAATATTCTATTCTAGTTGTCCAAATATTCTGTTCTTGTTGTTCAAATATTCCATTCTTGTTGTCCAAATATTTCATTCTTGTTGTCCAAATATTATATTCTTGTTATCCAAATATTCTATTCTAGTTGTCCAATTATTCTAGTCTTGGTGTCCAAATATTCTATTCTTGTGGTCCAAATGTTCTAGTCTTGTTGTCCAAATATTCCATTCTTGTTGTCCAAATATTCCATTCTTGTTGTCCAAATATTCCATTCTTGTTGTCAAAATATTCCATTCTTGTTGTCCAGATGTTCCATTCTTGTTGCCCAAATATTATATTCTTGTCCAAATATTCTATTCTTGTTGTCCAAATATTCTATTCTTGTTGTCCAAATATTTTATTCTTGTTGTCTAAATATTCTATTCTTGTTGTCCAAATATTCTGTTCTTGTTCCAGACTTGTTTTCAAAATTCATCTTGTTGTCCAAATATTCTATTCTTGTTGCTCAAATATTCTATTCTTGTTGCTCAAATATTCTATTCTTGTTGCTCAAATATTCTATTCTTGTTGCCCAAATATTATATTCTTGTTGTCCAAATATTTCATTCTTGTTGTCCAAATATTCCATTCTTCTGTCCAAATCTTCTATTCTTGTTGTCCAAATATTCCATTCTTGTTGTCCAAATATTCCATTCTTGTTGTTCGAATATTCCATTGTTGTTGTCCGAATATTCCATTCTTGTTGTCTAAAAATTCTATTCTTGTTGTCTAAATATTCTATTCTTGTTGTCTAAATATTCTATTCTTGTTGTCCACATATTAATTAACTTTCGTTGCATTATGCATTTTCATTGTTTAGCATGCTAAAGTTCCATAAGGATTATTTAAAATAGTCTATAAATGGAATACTATACAGCATTTACGATGTTTGATGTTAAGTTTATATTACAATGTTAACTTGATATATACGTAATTGTATATATCGTCTAATACAACTACCGAGATGTAAGTTTCAAAATACTGTTAATAGCTACTTTATCCTCCTCTGCATAAAATGTATTCCTCAACGTATTTGAAATATAAAAGCTTTTTATCTGAACAATGTCTGACAAAAACCAAGATAACCATCGATCAGGTTTCCAGATTTTTTGAAACCAGGGACCATTACATATAAAATGGCCAAGCAGAAATCGAGGTAAAATGATATACAGACACATTCAAAACGGTTGGCAAGAAAACGAATTTTTCATTGAAATTCCAGCTCCTAAGCTACTGTCACTTTCCGTTGTTTTGTTATGTTAATATCGTACTTAGCTGCCTTCAATAACATTTGCAAAACTAAGGTAGGTTGCGAAGGAAAATGTGCTCGCAACAAAATCTTCCCTCAACTGTTATATATACTTATTGGATTATCGAAAGTGAACCACTTTCTGCCATCATGTTTTCGTGGTCTAGCAACTCCGTTATGTCTACCAACGTTGCCACTAATCCAAAATTGGCATATATACCTGTATCATATACTCCCAAGAATATCCCAGCTTTTGGACGTATTGAGAGATAGTTATATGGGTCAGCTGTGCTAATTAGACAGAAGCTTAGCTGCATATTACCGAAATAGATCTAAGTTGGATACATTTATAATTGGATTTAGTGTGTGTTTGTGTGTGGGGGGGGGGTGGAAGGATCTCTTAAACATAGGGAGCGAACCTGCTCCCACGCCCTCAACCCTATATGTTATACATACCTAAGTTAAGAACTAGATTAAACTTCTCCCCATCCTCGAAAATATATGGAACATAAAACCGTTTTGCACGAAATTAATAGGTTGAAGACCTGCGTGCCAATGTGTAGCGGATATTAGAATGATTTGCTCCACATAAAAAGAAATTACCATTTGCTTTGGTAAGGTTTTGTAATTTATTATTGGTAACGGATTTATGTCCTATTATGCAAAATTGGAATGTTTTCTCAACTCCAATTTCACACCCGAAGACTTAATGCCTAGATCACGATTACATATCGAATTGACCCTTGCATGTAATCCCAAAACTTGTTGTTGTTGCTGCAGTCAAATATGTTTGAACCGATCTAGTTTGCTAATAAATGCGGATGTACAACAATCATCTTTGAAGGTTTTCGTCCCATAACTCGTGAAACTTAGTAAAAAATGGCCCCATTTATTCGACGAACTAAAAGTCTAAGGGGAAGAT
The DNA here is from genome assembly GCA_034696685.1 of Julus scandinavius. Lineage (NCBI taxonomy): Eukaryota > Metazoa > Arthropoda > Diplopoda > Julida > Julidae > Julus > Julus scandinavius. Next base: position 12,192 of record JAQGAE010001081.1, read on the forward strand.
AAAAGTGAAATTGCATGGATTTCTATAGGAACAATGATGAGAAAAGCTCATCAACTAACAATATCTGTCACACTCTTGGTGAATTGAAAAGTTATGCGAATGGAATTTTGTATTACTTTTTCCTCGGTTTATTTAGTAGTTCCTGGTTTTAAATAAATAAAAAGGTAACAATCAATAACATAAAAACAAGAAGAAATACCAGGAAGAAAATCGCATCTAGTTTTTTTATTTTTTATTACAGAATTTTAAAGTTACAGATCCTGACAATCAGTTCATGACAAACAGGACAACTACTTTTTCTTATTGTAATTGTTATTTTTTTAATACATGCAGATTACCTACTTGTTACTTTTTACGTGAATTTTCAACTTGCAATAGTTTGAAAACTTATGATTGAAATATCAAATGTGATTTTATTTTTATTTTTTAAACCAATATGCCCAATATTGATTTAATGCTTGGAGAAAAACAATTGTAAAATATCTTTATATATATAAAAAAAAATATTTGACTAAGATACACAAAAAAAATATGTAAAGATATTACAAATATTTTACTAAGATGCACAAACAAATGATTTCAAGAATGCGAAACGTATCCAACTTCGTTCACCATGAAAACTGCCCTAAGTGGATGAATAAAATTTGGAAAATGATATGTTTTAGATTTCCAATTCTTGAAGTATTATACATATCATTTCATCATTTGTTCCAAACATCCGCTCCAAATTTGGTGTTGTCCTATACTTTCTGCACGGTATCTGCAACATGTCTTTGGTTTCAAAAATGAAGTCTAGATGACATGTTTTGTTGATATTTTGTATTGAGTTTATGTTAAAGATTAAAATAAATGAGCAACTTATTTTATTTCGGACTGCACTGGTTCAGGCATTGGAAATTTTCATAATTGATTTTCAAAATCGCGTGAATAGGTTTTCTACAAATTAAATTGAAAACGAGATTCTCTACATACGAATGCGGAACAAAGGCAAACTGATTTTATTGTTAACTGATTCTGTTATGCTTGCATAATGTCTTTTTATCTTTTATTGACCTCGTGGTATTCCTATTGTAGTTTGTCCAATGCAATTTACTAGGCATATATAAATGAATCTCAGCACTCATTATCTACTGCTCATTGTTGGAATGCAACAATCGTGTTGAGTTCCGTGAACAATAAAGAGTAGTACTCCTACAGTAGAAGGGTCAACAATACTGAAATTTAATGACTAGTTTTGAAGTATCAATTCAACAATTTTGGTAAAACAATTTCGAGAAAATGTTAGAAACTACTTAACCTTTAAGTTAATTTCCCCTCCTTCTAAATCAATTGTATTAAAAATGTCATCTAAATTTCATATATGAAAAGACAATTACTTGTAAATTTATTATCAGGTTAGTAACATTTTGAAGCATCGTCATTATATAGATGACATTTTGTAATGCAATTATTCTATCGAAGGGGAAATTACGTTAAAGGTCGATGCATTAAACCTTAATGCTTCCATACCTGAATTTTAATCATGTAGAGTAGGTATATAGTTTGTTAAATGTAATGCCATCTTTTTTCTCTTGTTATCTTCAAAGAAAATCGAGAATTTACTTCTGGAAACTTCAGTAACTCAAAGTTTTTGTTATTTGAATTTGAAAGCGTGAGAACTTTCCAATGCTTTCAGCACTTATATATCGAAGAAGCAGCAAAAAATGCTCACTTTTCACATAACCTATATATTGTGTATTGGAAAACCGTGTCATGAAATGGTTGATTTTTGAAATCGCAATACATTGAATAGGCAACCGTAAACGTTATACCGCGTAAGTTGAAATCTTTTATTCTCAAAGCCCTATAAAAGTCACGAAATATGAAATAACGAATTTTAGAATCAACTCAAACTGTATAACCGTCGAGGACGTGTGTCTGTTAAGAATATTTCTTCTGAACTGCGTCAATAAACCTCGTCCATTGCACTGTTTTCTTCTATTCTTACTGTTTCTTGAAACTTTCCATTGATGCTGTATTGCCAAATCTTAGATATTTCAGGCAATACTGAACGAATACAGCGTCTTTTGTTGGAGTGCTTTTTTGCATATGAATACACATTTGTTTGAATAGCTTATTATTGCATACATTAAAAAGAAAGTTATTCTGAAATATTATAATAAATAACAAGAATTGGCCCAAATTCATGCAAATAAAGATGGAAAACCGTGTGAAATTTTCTCACTGTCCTAAATTATGAAAGGTTTTCTGCGAGATTTCGTAATTATGACAAAATCATGTTATTCTGAAATTTTAAACATATTAAAATGAGTATGAAATGGGAATAGAAATATTGTTGATGGCCATTCCAGAACCTCTATTGTATTCCAGTTGCCTGATGAGCTGAAGTAGAGAATGAACATACACTGTGAGTCATAAAAGAGTAGAACCCAATAAAAAAAAAATCACAACTTCGTGAAAAATGCTTCCGTTTAAATAAAATTTGGCATTTACATAGAACAATAGTATAGGAGCAAAAATGAATTATAAAATATGCTCAAAATCTCTCCGGTGGCCTTTACACAAGCCTGCATGGAGTTTAACGCGCCATTCTTTGATTGACGAATCGATTATCTATACCCTAGTTGAGTTCAATCCAAGTTTTCTTAATTCGTATTTTCTAGTCTATGATATTATTAATCTTCGATTTTTAAACCTTTTTCTGGAGAACTCCCCAAATTTTGTAGTCCACTGGATTTACGTCCAGACTGTTTTGTGGCCAGTGGTTGGTTTCGATGAACTGTGGATTTTCCCGCTGCAGCAGTTCAACTGTTTCTCTAGCGCAGGCTCTTGTTGGAAAATGAAAAAAATCCGAGATTTGTCGCATGTCCGGGTCAAGTTTTTGTTCCTGTACTATACTATTGTTCTATACAAGTGTCAAATCATTTTTCACGAAGCTGTGATTTTTTTATTGGGTTCTACTTTTTTATGACTCACAGTGTGTATACCAAGAACATGTAATTGATGAAAGTGTTATGGTTGTTTACAGTTTTGGAACTAACATTCATGTACTTTGATTAGTCCTAGCCGTATCAAGAATACCTTTGAGATATGAATTGCATGCACAGTCGTTTTTGCATAGTTTTTAATTTTCATAAAGAGGATAGTAAACAACAGTCCTTGACAAGCTGACAGGCCCCAGAGGTTAGGTGGGCATTGCTCATAAGTCGTTAAGTGCCACATGACCGGCCACAGAGGACCTAGTGGCTTACTAAATTGCTGATAGACATTCATTGTCATAAACATGCGTGATATCTGCTAATTAAAGGTTTTGTAGATTGCAACTACTAAACAAGGAAGATCATTCTAAATGTTCGTATTATACATCTACTATGATAAACAACATGATAGAAGGGCGAGGTTTAACTTGTAGAATGGTTGGGATATTAATAATTTCGAGTTGCGAGCTATTGTGGCTTTTATGATGCATGCAAAACTATGGTATATGTATGTACTGCAGGTATGTATGTTTTTTAAAACATGCATCTATGTATAAAAATGCGCAAATCGTCGTGGTAACTACTTTTACGAGACATATATACACTACAAGCATACCTAATGATAATGTTTAAGTTCTTGTCGTAATAAATGCTCTGCAGAATTTATGTGATGCACGTCTAACCTATAACTTGACTAACGACATTTAGATACGAAAACTCCTAATATAATAATTTTGTTGAAGAATACTGTAGTATTTGCCATTGCTGGTTTAGTTAGTTTTGGACATTTTTTTCCACAATTAGTTGGGTTTTTCTGATTTCTATCCTGATTAATTTTTGGCAAGGCATTGAAAAAGATGACCTCATCTCATACTGACTATTGTCATTAGGTAATTAAGAGATTATTATAATAGATAACAACAGAATCGAAAACATCCTCGTTTTTGAATTTGTTGAAACATTTTGAAGGTTGATATAATGTAAATTTGCATTTTAGTACAATTCTTAATTTAAATAAATTATTCTTTTTTAATTGGGGTGAAAACAGCTATTATGGATAGTTTTGCTGCTCAAAATAATAAAGAAATGATGAAAGTCATTTCTAGGACAATTAGTTGATTAAAAACACTTTTTATTCATGCATGATGCATGCATGTTTGCTAGGAATTGTTTTTATTAAAATGTGAAAAAATACCTTGCGTTGATAAACAATGCTAATCGGTTCTGATTATATCATATGACAAAAATACTAATTTTCTTGAATTGGGCAAGATCTTTCAAAAGTCACCTTAACGAAATAAATATTTATAAATTATAATTTTAACGCATTGATGACGTAGACGAATGTGAATTAATTAGGCAATTATAGTTAATTAGTTCTTAATAATTCGCTACTTCGGAAATCCTAAACACAGTCATCAGTTAAACAAGCTATATTAAAGTAGGGAAAAAAAACTTTTGAATATCTTAACAAGGTCATATGCCAATTTGGCAACGTATTTTCAGAATGTATTATCAAAGCGCACGAAACCATTTTTTTGTTAAAATTTAATTGTTTTTGAATCTTTTCCTGGTCTAATTATGAGACGAAAATGGTAGCGTGTCTTTTTTTGCCTTCCTTTTAGGGATGTCTGTTATATAATAAAGGTGGAATTGTTTGGGTGGTTTCTATTGGAGCGTAGATAAATGGCAAAATAATCATGACTGTGTGGATGCGTTTAAATCGTATTGTTGGCTAGACGAAACTTTTTTATCATATGAAAATTGCCTCTTTGTATTTTAGAAAACGCAATGGGTTTGGGTTCTGGCATGACGTTGATATTGAGATAATATTTTAAGCATGATGGTTGCATCTCGTAACACTGCACGGGAATATTTTGATTTGTTAAAGGTGTCTGCACATGCACCAGGCTACTTTTGTTGCGCAGTTTTCTGTACTTCAGCTGCAAAAAAAGTTGCACATCTGCAACAAAGATCTATGCGCAGATTTTAACGGGGTTTGAAACCCTATCCTTTACAATGGGTAAATTTGCAACGACACTCACAGCCAAACAAAAAGAGATTAAATAAAAATAAAAATTGTTCAAAATAGCTTGATAAATCAACAAGGTTCGTTTTTCACTTTAAAATAGTAGATTTTTTAAATTAATAAACAAGTTTTAAAAATGTCCGTTAATTTGCACATACTGCCAGCACGTGCAGCATGAGAATGCAAATTAAGGATAGGGTTTCAAATCCCGTTTCGCTGTTCCCACAGCACACATTGCAACTTCTGGCGAGGCTTTTCATAGGGACATAAATGACCCATGAACGACCATATATACCCATAATTGTCCCATTACGGACCACAAATGACCCATTTACGACCATATACTACATGTATATTTTATATAAGGGCCGAACAAGGCACATATACTGCTATATATGGTCCATATCTGGCCTATATATGCCATTTTGGCCCTTGATGGGATATGTATAGTAATATATATGGCCGTTATAGCCTAAATGGGCCAAGTATCGCCTATTAAGGGCCACCTATCGCCCATCAATGGGCAATATATAGCCATATACGTACCATCGATGTCCAAATATGGCCATATCGTTTTTCCTTATATCGCCATATATGGACTTTGATATCGCCATTAATGGACCTTATATTTCCATTTATGGACCTTGATATTGGACATATATGGGCCTTATACAGCCGTATATGGACGCATATGGACGATATTGGATTCTAGATATGGACTTTATATAGCCATGTATGGCCCTGAGAAGATGTATATGCGATATGTACAGGCAGTGATGGACTGTCCAGGGTGTCAACCTTTCCTTTGGTAAGTGGGGCCCCTCAAGCATTTCCGCCATTTGTGTAAAATATAAAAAAAAAATTAAAAATTCAATTATAGCAGTCTGTATTTCCATTCCAGTAAGTATCTATTAATTGTATACTTCCTGTAATATGTACGATATATGTATACTGTAATTACTTAAACAAATATACATTTATTTCGAAAAAATTGTAATTGTACTTTTTTCCATCATTGTATATTTTGTATAACAATTGAATGACAGCCTATAGTGGTGGGTGGTGGGGTCTCCTGACAGACCCAGTCCGGTGTTGTGTTCCGGTGCGTGACATTCATTTTGCATTTCCCCCTTTTTGAAATTTTAGGAGAAATAAATGCATTTTAGTTAAAAACTTGACTAGGTCAAGTTCAACAGCTCAGTCCTTGCATGCACACCTAGAATCATAGCTGAATGGATCTGTATGGTAGGATTATTAACCATAACTGTTCTGGTACAGTGGTACTGGGCTACTGGTATAAAGAGCATATATAAGTTATACATATTCTGCCTGCTGCGCTTTATATTTCATACTGACCATGAAATCGTAAAGACACAAACGCTATTTAATTGACCATATAAATTGTGAATGTGATGTGGGGGCTAAGTTAAGACGTCATAAAAAATCGATATACCCACACGTATTTTCCGAAAGTGGATTAATTCTACGAATAAGTATTGTAGTCCTCGTGTATTCATCATTTAGCTGGAACGTTTTTGTAAATTTAGTTAATAATAATAATAATTGCGGATATTTTGTTCTACGGTTAGATATGCTAATTCAGTTTGATTACTTTTTGAGTTGGTATTAATTGGCTCACTATGCATGAACTTCGATTTTTGGAAAATGAATTAGTTTGTAATTATTAAAAATTGGGTCCACCCTCGTGTTTATCTGTTATTCCAGGTTAATGACTGCATGCTGTGCATTTCTTAGAAAAATCATTGATTTTTTGCGGAAATGATATCTGTTGCTAATTAATACATTTCTTATTACTAGATTATTACAAACATATAGTTTCAGTTGAATGTAATTGCCTTTGATGCAACTTAAGTTTCTACTGAGACAATTTGGGGTAAGATGAGACATTCACTTAACAAGCTTTGTATTTTCATTTTTGTACTTCTTGACATTTTTGATAATTGTTGTATGTTATTGTTGTTTTCAGTCGAACAATGATAAAAACAAATTATTGTACAAGTATATTTTTTGTTGTATAATTATTCCCAATTTATGAAATGTCTGACTTTACCCCATGAGTGGGGTAAAATGAGACATTCCACAAAAATTGTGAAGCGTTACAGTTTTTACAGGAGATTTGATAGAATTCGCTTCATAAAATTTCCATACACGACAATTAGTTCAACAACAGATTCTGACAAATGCAGATCAATAGGACAGTTATTGAATGTTCAAAAATGCTTTAGTAAAAAGTGTCTCAATGCTCCCCAGTATCCCATACTTCTTAAACATGTCTTCTTTTCTTAAAAGAATCAATACTATAGCCAAAGTTTTGTCTGAAAATAAATATCATGGCATGTGTTGTCTCTTTAGGGGCATTCAAAAAGGATGTCCTCAAGAGGGGGTTGGAGGGTCTTCTGTCCTGTGGACAGGATGAGGGGGGAAGGGGGGCATTTTGGACGTACACTAATGATGATATTTTTTAGTTTTTGGTTTTTCTGTTTCATTTATTTTTAAAGGTTAGTGAAATGGAGAATGGGCACCAGAAGAAATACCCCTAGTCAATAATGTACTTTTTAACAGCGCAAGAAAGTCGGGATTTATGCCTAACTTTGTGTTAAACATCAATTTTATGCTGGAATTTCCCATTGTGGTCAGGAAATTTCCGTTAATCTGAAAAATCTTTAAAAATTGTGTGTGGAATTGGCAATGAGACTGGTGCTTGGAAATTTATAGGATGGGCCTTTGTAAGTTCCAACAAATTTTCTGGGCACCTTAATATAAAAAGCCAATTAAGGACGTCTATGATGGGGAGGTTTGGGTGAAATGGACACATGTGGACAGAGGGTTGAGGATGAGGGGGGGAAGGGGTGCATTTTTTGAAGAAATTACGGGGACGTCCTTTTTGAATGACCCGTTACATGTTTAATAACAAACCATTAATTTCTGGATCCGTTTTTTCCTATGCATTGGTCAATTTATACGCTTCATTAACTGATAGAACAACTTTATTTCCACTGATTAACAAGCTTGTTATCAATAACCTATTTGAAATTGGCGTGGGAATATATCGACAGAAAGGAAACGCGCAAATAAAATTTGTAATATTATCGATACGCTTTTTTTCCCATTATTCTGAAACGCATTAATTACCACAATTGGGAATGTTCCGTGACTAATTGGCCTGTTTCATTCGCGCTTATGCATAACCCAGTTTAGCTTCATTGAATGGCACTTAGGCAAGTTTTGGGTTTCTGTCCATGTATATGTATATACCTGTATCAGATAAAATATCACAAATGATGATGATGATATGTGGGTCTGTGACGCTGTACTTTTAGTATCGCGTAATGGCCGAAATAGGAACAATAAGACAACAACAACAACAACAACAACAAAGAAAGTGGTGGAAAATGGAACTTGATAATGGGTGGCTTTCCACGCTGCATTTCAGCAGGTAGTTGACCCAAATTGAACGTTTGAAGATGATCATGATGACCTTAAGGTTGAACCTGTTATTACAGCCAACCATGGCGAACGTCCGAATCACTGGCTACTGCGTTTATGAAATTAGTGTTAGCTGGTTGTGCTATTTACCCTAACATTGATACTCCATTGTTGGTCATTTTTACTTAATGAGTGCGTGCTGTACTTTCTCCTTTTTAACGAGAAAGGAGGAGGAGGAGGTCTGCTTAATTTCATTGAATTTTTGTATGGCCTTTACGTGAAGCATTTTTTTTGTTTTGTTTTTATTTCGTGCTCAAGTGAGCTGCGATGTGTTGAAGTCCCATTTTCCGGGTCACTGCTACGGGGGTAAAACACTTTAATCGTGTTTGTTTTATGGCGTAAAAAATTACGGAAAAAAAATCAAAGCACCTGCACAACTTGAGCTATTTCCAGATGAATTACTAATGCTACTAAATGTTTTAGTGCAATGAATTACGTACGTTTAAGTGAGATAGAATATTATAGACCGATTAATTGGCTGTCCCAATTAATCACAGCTGGGTTTTGTTCATTAAGATGTCTCTTAAATAAACGACTGATCCGATGAAAAAGTGCCATTTTTTAAACGTTTTTAACAAATATATAATTCAGTTCAATTCAACTCAGTACCCTACAGTCAGCAAATAATTGACTTATGGTAGGGAGCTGTACCCAATTTCTGGAAAATGCTCCTACGTCAGTAGCGTCTTAGATATCATTGTTAGATAGAATTTCTACTAAATCTGGACATTTACCAGGAAAGCTATTCCATAGTCTAATCACATGGCTAAATAAGGACCAATTGTAAACATAAGTCTTTTCACGAAGCTCGGTCAAAGGATTTGAGTGATTGTCTACTCTTATAGTGGTTTTTAGTCGTTAATATATGGGAAATATGATGTGAATTACAAGAATGATTAATACGTTCAAATAACCCATAGATAACTTTTCACATCTGGACCTCAACATGTCCCAATTTAGAGAGTGGGGCATTTCTGACACACTCGGAAATGTTGCCTTCTCTATATCCTGAATATGAACCATTCTGTGATAGTTCGAAACGTTTGTTTCATCCAGATGTGTTCAATGACGACATTTCGAGTTGTTAATGTATTTAAAGAATGAATTTGGAACAAAATTTTATTAACTTCAATTAATATTAATATTTCACCAGAAATTTTGTGTGGGTGTTTTATACGTAGATTGTCTTTGAACATGACTATGTATTGACGTTGCAATTAGGTTGAAGTGATGAATATATACTTGTAAAATGTTAGGTTAAACATCAAATTTCCATAAGTCACACATTTATTCAAAGCACACCTTAAATACAGGGCCACATTTTTGATACGATATACACGCATAATAAGTATTTCAAATGTGGACACGCGAATAAAATGGCTATTTTTAGTAATATATTTTCCGGTATTTTTTGTGGATGTTTAATAGATGTTAATAGAAGGAAGGATTTCCGGTGCCACAAGACTCACATGTTAATGTGTTGCAATATAATGAATGTGTTGCAGAATGTTTTTACCATGCTAACAAAAATATATTTACAAATACTCTATATTTTAAATTAAAGTTTGGAGATTGTTGAGTGTTAATTTGGAAGCACTTTTCCTTAAATATGAATTAAGGGCTCAACCTTACGATCATTTATTGACCATCTTGGTCACGTGGTTTAGAGAAGTAAGTAGCATTTTGTGACCCAATCGAGCCGTTTTGATTTACTTTTTGGAGTGGTTTTTGGTGTTTTTAAAGGGTATACAGGATTTTCACTTTTGTACACACAATTTCCTTTTTTATGCATTTCGCCAATGTTTGAAAGCAACAATACAATCTCTCAGACGCTTGGACGAAAATCCAAAATGAAAATGACCATAAAAGGCAAACTTTGCACTCGGTTTGAGTTATGGGAAACTTTAAAGGTATTTTTCTGTGCTGCTTCACCACTAGAGTTTGTGTTGATTTTAGCCATTTTGGTGCACATGTCGATGCTGCACGTTGTTCATGTATTCTCCAGCGTACATGTACATGTGTGTATGTGATTCCCTAAATGTTGGCAATCACTCAGAATGTCCATGTAATGCGTGATTGCTCGTCGTTGTCGCTTATCAACAAACAAGTTGGCAATCCACTAATTGAACACGCATTGTTGATGGATTAAGTTCTGTTGATAGAGAACACGTAATATGCTACGTGTAATGTATACTCAATGACGTTTAGAACAAAGCCAGTAATGGCGAAAATCAATGATGGGTTCATTTTGGGCGATAACTTTGATCACGGAATGGATTTCTTCTTAGCCTTGAAATCTATTTGGATAGCATTTTTTTTTGGAAATGTGCATGTGCGCAGGTGTAACGAACTTTTTTTAATGTTCACATGTAATTACAGAGGATTATGACGGATTTTTACAATGGGAATTTAACAAGTAATTCTCGGCATTTAGTCGAATTGTTGGCATTCTGTCTTTTCATCCATTTCGTGATCACAGATGTACCAAAAGAGTTTACCAAAAGAGAATGATGTTCTAAATTTTCACTTTTGAGAATAAGAAAAGGTGGAGATTTCTGAAATGTGTACCACGATGAAGGACGATTTGTGATTGGGTACGATTCGAGAGAGATGGTCATGGAATGGATATCATCATAGCTAAAACCGATTGAAATATATTTTTGTAAATGTGCATGCGGTCACTTTTGTGTCATGTGGTATAGATATAGTATGATATCTAAATTTAGAAGTGAATTTTGACTGCGAAAGTGGAATAGGATGATTTGCACATTACTTTGTGTGTTCGTTCTCGACTTATAGATTTGGATTTGAAAATGTCATCCTGATTTTCGAGATGCATCAGTGACCTTTATTTCACGCTTGCCTACATTAATATTTAGAATCCTCGTAATCGTATAAGCTTCTGAGGTGAAGAGTCGTGTCAGTATTAAATCTCTGGCCTTCGGTGTATTATAGGTGATGGTATTAGGTGAATTCCTTCAGCTCCAAAAACATACCTGTAAACTAGCTTAAGATGTTACTGTACATTTTCTCTCGATTTAGCCTCGTATCTGATTGGTTTACAATGCACATTTTGCTGTAAACTAGTAACGTAAGCATGCCATGGGTGTAGGTTTACATAAGTCACATGATCTAATATTGAAACGTGCCTTATTTTTTCCGTGAAGTGCAGACTTCTCGAATTAATGAATATTAAGTAACTTTCGAGGTATTTACATTTAAAGCTTCCTGTGTCAACTTTAAAAAAAGTATTAAATTTACATAATCGAAAAAACGATGCATTTCAATTCAACTCAGTACCCTACAGTCAGGAAATAAATGCCATATGCTAGGGGGGAGGTCGTACCCAATCACTTCAGGATAATGCTCCTATATGTTAGTAGCGACTTAGACGTCATTGTTAGATTGAATTTTTGCTAAATCTGGACTTTCGCCTGGAAGGCTATTCCATCGCCAAATCACTTACAAAAATAAGGGCCAATAGTAAGCCTCCGTCTTGGCACGAATCTCGGTCAAAAAATTAGAGTGATTATATGCCTACTCCTATAGTGGTCATTAGTGGTTAAAATATGGGAAACAAAATGTGAATTACAAGAGAGATTACAATTTTTGATTACCCCCGTAGATAACTTTTCGCATTTGGACCTCAACGTGTCCCAATTTAGAGAGTTTGCATTTCTATCTGCCTGTCCTACGCCGGACCATCTCTATATTCTGTGGTTGTTGTGTGTTAATTGGTACACAATAATAATTTAAAGTTATGTGGTTAGCACATAATATATACATGAATGTTATAAAATTACTTCTCGTCTAGAAGGAATTGAAGAATTTGAAGACTTGCTAAATTCTATCTAACCCAATTTGTAGGATTTGTGAATTAGTTTCTTATTTAATTAAAAATGGTTCTCAAATACAATTTTTTTCCTTTGGAAATTCGATTCTACTTTGAAAATTGCAGTCGTGAATTCATCATATTCATAATTTTTAATTAAACACGAATTATCCAGGTTGATATCTACCTACCATCTTGTTCAAATGCACAGTAGATCATTGCCTGAAGGTATAAAAAGACTTGATTAATATTGTTATTTAAAGGTGATCTAGAGACCCACATTGTTGACGTACTGTCTTATTTCATCTAATTATACATTGCTTACATATACTGTATAGTTATACCATAAAATGGTTCAACATATGAAAAATTGTTACTTGAAATATTCATATTTTGATATTTCGATAGACGCGTACATACTAATTAAATGTGTACAGAAACTATTTTTTTGGCCTACTTTTCCCTGTTATTAATTTGTGGTTTTCAACAGTTTTTGTTTTGTTGCAATTTCGTTCCATGCGAACGAAATTGTTAGGTTGGTATTGAAAGCGCACTCGTTTTTAAAATGTAATTTAAATATTTCTTCAATTGTATACGCTTATCGTCATTGTAATTTCATTAGCGATGCTGTACAAAAAAAAAAAAAAAATCAACAAAAAATCATTTCTTGCAGATTTTTATTTTAGCCAACGTTTTCATAAACACGCGATGCTATTATTTTGACAATGTTGACCTACAATTTTTGTGATAAAACAAAGGGCTTTGTTTAGATGACACGATATGCTGACAATGCAGTACCACGATTTGTAAATTAGAGCGATATGATGGAAATGCTTGCAGCAATAAGTTTTTATTTAAATTACAAAACATGTGACATCTATATTTTGTGGTAGTTAATGTAGTATATCTGTAGAATTCATTTTCTAAAATCATGTATATTTTCACTTGTTTTCTAAGCAATAGCCGCAGTCACGGGTTTTGAATAAAGCTATTTAGTTTGTAAATTTAGTTTTAAAATCGTTTTTAAAATTTAGTAGCTAAGGTAATAAGCTAGTCAATAATTGAGATATTTTAAACAGCTCTTTTCTCATATTACATACAGTAAATCTTAAAAAATCTTTAGTAAATCTGTTAAATGCCCATTAGCACTTGTTCTCTACCAATTAATTTAACGTTGAAAATGTCCAACTTTTCCATTATCAATGCTATTTTCTCTATATTACGTATTGTCCATTTGTTAAATTGAGTGTAGGGTTTCAATGACGTCAATAGCTTATGCTGCTCACGTTAATTGCGTTCATTTCACGTGAAATCTTTGAAGTTAATTGTTTATTCTTTTCATCAGTCACGGAAGAATTGCGTTGCTATATTTGCTGGCGAACACGAAAAAAAAAATGCCAGAATCCACTAAGGCTGTTAATTTATATTTACGTCATTTTATGTAATTGATTTATAAATGGACTACCTATCAGGAGGAACCATCCCACATGAAGGAAAACATGTTTTGTGAAATATATCAAAGTAACGAGAGAAAAGAAAGGAGACGTCAATACGTCTAAAAAAAATTA